>JAOTRR010000012.1:5126895-5139440 GCA_028570945.1 Gogo arcuatus | reverse complement strand
AATAATAATAATAATAATAATAATAATAATAAGGTAGAAAGTGATAGACAACACTGGATTGAGAGGGTGAAATTTGTGAACAAATTATTTTTGACTATTTCTAGTGCGAGGTCCTTGGTCCATTGGTGTAATCATAGAATATTCACTCTACCGTCCTGAACAATACTTTATTTCATTTTGCCAAGTGGATTTTTTGGGTTAGTGTTTAATAACCTGGCAACACTGATGTATGCTGCTTTCAAAGCCTGATCCAAACTCTTTCCTTACAGGTGCTTTGATGGATAGATAGTGAAGTGCTGCTTTATGAGACAGTGATTAATGAGACAGCGTAGGCATCACGGGAGCAGCATTCTCTTTTAGACATACCTGAAACACTAAAACATAATGTTAATATGTTTCGGCTATTTTTCCATTTTCAGTAGTGACAGCCGATGAATCTGAGACTCAAGGTGTCCTTCAGTTGGTCCCTTTACTTTGGAATGACCCTGCGTCGGCTTCATCACTTTACACCAGACCCAGACACTGATTCTCCTGTTCGTTCTGAATTAGCTATTAACCTTCTAAGAGTAAAGTCTGAATGCAAATTTCTGCTTTCTGAAGTCTTATGAAACACTTCTTGTAGGCTTTTCCAGACTCTAGTCTAATGGTGCAAAGGCATGAAAATGAGTAAAGTGTGTTCTAGTGCAAAAGCTCCTTCAGCATATCTGCCTATTTGTTTGATAATTCATTAGCAATATAACCTTTGGCTAATTTGACATGAGGTATGGAGGAGGACTGTTTTGTGAGTTGTAGCTCTTTTTTCAGCCCTGTCCTACGCATTCTGGTCTCAAAATGTGGAATCTGTTCCTCCATTGGCACCCGAATTAGTGTTTGGCTAAAAGCAACCAAAATACAGCTTGGATGCCATCCCTCCTTCTGTGATGTTCTTTCCTCGAAGTCGTGCTGTTTGTGTACATGCCTGTAGTTTTTCTGTGGTTTCTGATGTATTTAGACACTGCTGGGTCTTAGATGAGATGTGTTGCTCCTCTTTTTTTCCCAATGGGGGTGCATCGGTAGCATTTGTTCCACACCAAGTACATGTTTTTTGGTAGCAGTTGATACTGATGCTGATACTAATTCTGATTTTTAAATGAGTATAAACTTAGTATTAATCAATCAGAATCATCAAGAAAGACTTTATTGATGTTGGTTATTGCTGTTTGCTGCTAGCAATGAACTCCTCGTGTTGAGTTCCATGTTTGAGATGTTTTGGTGTTTAAGCAATATATTTAATAGAGTAGAGTAGGATCATTTAGTATGTGTGGGAAGGGTGCGTATGTGTCAGTGCTCGCAGAAGTGAACTGCTCATGACAGTTTCTCTGCAAGTTCACCTTCACTGCCCATGCTCACGAATACTTTTGTGTGATATTGGTATCATGGCATTTTTTATAAGTAGGTGTTGGACTGATACCAGTATCAGTATTGATGCATCCCTACTCCCCACCACACCCCCCCCCCCTCTCTTTTTATTTTTTTAGATGACTCCAAGTTTCCCGAGGCGGTGCGAGTGCTGCTGACCTGGGTGGAGCGAGGCGAAGTGAACCGCCGCAACGCCAACAACTTCTACTCCATGATCCAGTCATCTAACAGCCACATTCGCAGGCTGATGAACGAGAAAGCAGCACACGAAAAGGAGATGGAGGAGGCCAAGGAGAAGTTTAAGAACGCCCTGGCCGCCATCCTTGTACAATGTGAGTGCTGTCCTCCCGCACACTTTAAAGCAACGCTTGCTTTTAACACTCTGAAAAGAAACGCACTCAGCAAATGGGTTGCACTCTCTCAGAACATGAGCTCTCAACACTTTCAGCCGTCTTAATCTAAGGCATAATGCAGTGGCACTTTAGAGATGATTGATCCAGTGCCCAGGGATATGAAAACACACACCACACAAGCACAGTCTGTGGAAATGTAAGTACTTACCATAGCATGAATTGATGTTTAGAGAGAGCGAGAGAGAGAGAAAACATTCTGCACATGATAAATAAAACACAATACATGTAACCTGGTGAACTAAACCAAAAGATATAGCATTTTATCTTACTTGCGAACAAAAACTAAATAAAGCACTTCCTCTAGAGCAAGACCTGCAGGTGTTGTGTCCTGCCTCACCATCAGACTAACCTGTTATTTATTTTACTTTTATTCTTACACATTATTATGATATGATACACATCTGGGCTGATGTCAGTTCACAACCTGGGAATTATTTACAATTCCAAATCCATGATTTCAGTTTGAATTGAGGGACAGAAACAGGAAAACTGAATCTATTGAAATTCAAGAAAAAAAATCGAATTCATTGTTTAGAGGTTGGAAATAGTATTGAGTATTTAAGTAAGTAAGTATTCCTCAAATGATGCACTGTGATAGATTTTTTTAAATTATTATTTTAACCCCTTAAACTCCCAGCAGCCTTTGGTATATATCACAGATAGACTCACACACGTTTTTCACTCTCATAACTGCGCACATTTCCAAGTAGTATGCATGTAGGTACTAAATAATCCATAGTAGTTATAGGATACATGTGGCAGTCTGGGAAAACATTAACATTTCTCTTTTTCCCTTTCTCTTGTCTCAATGAGTAGTGGAGATTTTTCATTTTAATTTGCATTTAAGTTAACATGTAACAAATAAAATATAGACGACATAAATATGACCGTTCACTTTATCTAAGATTATACTGTAGGTTTATGATGGAAAACAAGCCATCGTGTCGATCATCCACATCAGTCTGTCTAGTCTCTTCTCCTGAGATAAATATCAGTTTACCAAACTGGAGCCTCAGCATCACTCTTGACTTGACTGATCACGTTTCGCTCTCGAGTCTGTGCCGAAATAATTGCTAATTAATTTTGTGAGTTTTGTTCTTTTCGCAAAATTTCCCTTTTAAAAAAAAAAAAATCAGCAGTCAAATATTTCAACTTTGCCATCTCTACACTGTAAGCGATGGTGCGTTTGCATCACAGCTAATTAGACAGCTGGTATTTATATCGTTTACAACTGAATTAATTATATCTATTTAGATCTGTTTACATCTGTTGTGTTTGTTTCGCTAACAACAGTTGATGAAAGCGTGATATTCACTACATAAGGAAATTATACTTAGTTAGCAAGCTAGCAGTGAAAACATCTTCAGACAGACTAAATATTTTTACAGCCATGTTTGTTAAACTGGTTCCTTATTTACCAAATATGGTCATTGCAGAAAACAAAGGCAAAGTTACAATGTTTTTACATCATTTTGGTGAAATATATTTATGTTTTCGTAAAGTTAAGTCTCAAGATATGTTATGGGGAAAATTAAATAAATACATGAATGGAAAAAAAATATTTTGGACAAAACATGATTTTTCAGCCACTGAATATCCGAACATTGGGTTTTCTCAGACTGCCAAACACAAACATTTAATAAGAATAAGTCAGTATTACGTTGAGAGTTTAAAGGGTTAAATACAATACAATGCCGTGTATTAAAGTCATATTTTAAGATTTGGTCAAAGATTATATTCATGCATAAACATTGGTGTTTGGTGTCTAAAGTTTGCTTCTTTAGCCCTGCACTAGAGCTACCAGGATAATGTGGTTAAAAAGAAAGGAAAGCTTAAACTGCATGTACGCACGCCTCGTGTCAAGTATCGAGTTATTAAAATCTATATCTATAAAATGAACAAAATATCATCATATCTAAAACAGTCATAGCTCCCCTCCAGTTGAGGCTGAATCACTTTCTTCCTCAGCTCATAATGTGGTATCATTTTGCGCGAGCGTCAGACTCAGGTAGGAGGTGTGAAGTGATTCAAATGATAATATAGTTGCAGGTTGATTTGTATAATAATTTATTTTTCTGCATCACTGAGCCAAGTGATGTGCTTTGAGGTGAGTGTGTGGAGGCTTCCATTAATCTTCCATTACGTGTTAGTTAGATTAGCCTCGTATCACCAGTGCAAAGCCAAAGAGACAAACTCCAGACACTGACTGAACTGTAACTCATTAGTCCTGTAATCGAATCACCTTCATTACTATGATTCAAATGAATCAGTTCAAATTGAATCGGTTTGATAAAGAGTTGGAATGGAGTAATTATTCCCAGCTGGATTGGGATTGGACCCCGGTGCTGAAGTACGCACTGTGTCATGATGTTGTTGTGCATGCTGTGGTGTGAGTGCACTGAGGAGTGAGCAGGTAAGTGCTCCAGAGGTCTAAGCAAGTCTGGAGTTGAAAGCAGACACAGGTAGAGTATTCAGACTGCCTCGGCACACAGCGCCCACTGACCGCTAACAGGCATGAAGAGCTGCTTAAGCTTTAGCAGGAGCCTTCAGTAGTATGAGATAGTGTGGAGAGCGCTCCTGACGAGGACATCCTGAGCGAGCGAAAGTAAGTACTCCTCCAAAAAGCAAAGCAAACAGAAGCCACATGTGTTTAGCGTATGAAGTGTTTACTGAAAGGACTGTGGGGATGATTTGGGGGGAAAATAGGGATCTCAGACCACCTTGGCAACTTCTGCGTCATTTTTCTCCAACCAGCTGTATAAACTGTACAGTACTCCATCCTGTATGCAGTCAGGCATGGTGCACTCTCCAGCTCCTCACTGTCAGCTGGTCAATAACGTTAATTGATTAAATAATTCTAAGTTGATCTGGAAAGGATAATGGATATGGTCAGAGGTGCTCCGTCCAGCACATGGGCAGCTATATCGAATACTCGCTTAATACTGATTGATTTAAACAACTCCATTACCGGCTTTGACATGGAAAGACACTGTAATGCAGTATGTTGATTGTAGTGCCACAGTCTTACTCTGCCACAAAAAAGCACAAAAGGGGAGAATTCATTCACCATATGTGTTTGGGAAACTTATTTTGCTGGTGAACTTATTTAGGCCTTTAAAAATGTCACTACAAAACTGGATCCCTGACAGCACAGGTTTATGAGCAGTGCCTGTAAAAACGATTCTTATATATTTTCAAGTTTTAGTGCTTGGAAAGTTGCTTTTGCTTTTCTTTGAAGCAGTGGCACATTTCACCTCGCTGCTTTAACTGTCAGTGCATGCATGTGCTGCTATTTATCTGTCACCTTTCTTTCTGCTGCCACATAAAATTATACCAGTAGTGAGCCTTCGAATACTGTATTTTCAACACTTTTAAGTTGTATATGTGTACAGAAAAATATACATCGTATGATTTTACAGCATTTTCTAGCTAGGGGCAGCTGACATGGCATGAAACGGCATCAGCTACATTTGCATGTTTGTTTGTTTTTGTTTGTTTGTTTTGTTTGTAGTGCATGCCTCTCAGTGGTACTAAGAGTGTAGGTTTCAATTTGGCTGCATTTTGGAGATTTCTGCTTGCCATGCCAAACACTCCCAATTCCCCACATGCTAGCTAATAATCAGCGAAATGCAAATGTTTAGACACTACTGTGCATGCATGCATCAGGGATTTCTGCAGATATGGAAAAAAATCAATCATAACACATAACAAATATCCTAAATTCCACTGATTTTGTCTAATGTTATAAGGTGCAGGACATGCTAGCAGACAAAATAATTTTTTAAAATCTTTTCTTAAATCTTTAAATCATGTATACAGTCCATAATTCATTTAAACCCCGAGACGCCACCAACCAGAATTTGCATTCAAATCATTACCAGTTTAACTCTCACTTCTGCTTTTGTGTGAAGAAGTTTTAGTGAGCAATCCGGGTTTAAAAAAAAAACATGAATGTTCAGCATTATGTCCTTGTCCATTATGATTTTTGGTGTCGGTTATTACTGACGGCAGTAAAATGGACAGATCAGAAGATGATTTTGTGCGAAGATTGGGCGAAGAGAGAGAGCAGACTGTGTTATTTGTTTTAAGTTCAGGCGTCATTTTCAAATGCTGTTGAAGGAAATGGAAGGAGGAAAAAATAAATATGGGACTGCGCTAAGGGAAGAGGCAGCAGGTGGGAGTGAAATCAGGTTTGTGTCGTAGTGGGCAGGAAAATATTCCAAGCAAGATGGAAAAATCAGTTCTGCACAGATCTCTAGTACAGGTTATGGCTTACTGGCTGTCAAAGAAATAACAGAATAATGGAGAAAATCGATGAAAAATATTTCGGCCTTTGACTAATTCACTCGACTCACTCCATTCCTGAAAAATCCTCTTTTTTTTCTTTTTTTTTGCTATACAGTATATACAGAAATACACACATTTCAAAGTGTGCAATAGAATGTTGCATGACTTTACACAGGACAGGTATTCAAAACTGATGTATTTATTCTTTTAATCTGTTCCTTATTACTCTATTAGTTGAATTTGTTCAATTGATTTAGCAGATGCCGATAATTACTGACTGAGCACTGACATATTTAATTTAAATGTAAGTGATGGAATTTATCTCTGTGACTGTCATTTTCACACGTTTCATCACGGAGAGGATTTAACTTGACGGGGTTAATGAGTTAGGGCTGATTTCCACCATTTTTTTTTAATCTGCTAAAGTCAGGCATGAGCATTGCAGATTTTTCGTGTGTGTGTGTGTGTGTTTGTCAGAAGAAAAAAAAATCACAGCAGTGCAGTACTGTCACACTGTCATGATGACGAACCCGTGAGCTTCATCGTCAGTCATGGGTGAAAAGGAAAGAGGATTGTTTGAGCAGTACAGATCATCAGATCATCCATATCTGAGCATGGATAAAACGTACACATGTAGAATGTCACAGCTTCTCACTGAAAGCCAGAACAGCAGAATAAAACGAAATCAAACTAAAAAAATGTATGTCAAGATGACAGATTATGTTAACAGACTGTAAACAAGGTGCTCTCTGTTCCACCATAATGGCTGATTTATTGTGAGCACATGTTCCTGTTTTATAAACTGTACTCAGATCTGAACATCAGAGAGATGGTGGTGTATGTTAATACTGTACCTGAGCATAATAGTCCTGAACAAGCTCACCAGGGGGTCCGTCTACTTCTAATTCGTGTGCATGTGTGTGTGTCAGTAACAGAAAAAAAATTATAATTATTTGATTTTTTTTTCTCAAAATCCAGACAGGAGAAATGAAAAATGAGTCCTTTTTCATTTCTGCTATCAGATACAAAATTTAAAAGCGACTTGTTTGTTTCTTTTCTGTTTTTGGTCAATTTTGAAAAATGAATTCATAAAAATCTAAAAGAAAAAAATGGTGAGTTTTTCCGAAAGCTGTGGTTGTTGCTAATGGAGCTGTAAATCATTTATTCAAGGCCAGATGATACGTTTATGTCTCATGCTTTTAAATACTACAAATCAGGCCTGTATTCAACACTAGCATTGTCTAGTCCAAGACCAAGACTAAGGGTCGAGGTAAAGTCAAGATCGAGTCCAAGTGAAAGCCAGACCAAGGCAAGATTAGGATTGAAAACCATCAAATGCTTTTCAAAGCCAAGCCTTTACTTTAGCTAGTTGGTTTCATTGGTGCATTGTGCCAATGATTCGGCTTAATTTTCTACAAGAAGCAATTATTTCTTGTCAAACATGGCATGTGAAAAGAAAAGATATTATAATCATTTTGTTTGTTTGTTTGTTTGTTTGTTTTTGTTTGTTTGTTTTTACAAACGCTCAGTCGAGAACAAAACCGTACCAAAGCCCATAACTAAGTCTAAATACAAATGCCAAAAATTCTGAGACAAGTCCACGTCAATAGAGAAAAGGCTTTGAGAACAGACTCATTTTACAGCCAAGCTACGAAGCACATCTGTACGTCACTCTGGATAAGGATGTCTGTGAAACACTGTAACTGTAGCTGTAGCTAGCCTTACATACGCCACATAGTTCATTAATAAGTCAACATTTGTTGCACTTGAACATTAACATGGGCTAGGTGTTACATAATGTTTTCGTCTGCTTACTTTTATAAAAACAAGCATTAAAAGTAACAAAGTCATGCACTTTAATAATTCATGCTTGTAGACAAGCAACTTTTGTCATGATGGTGATGAAAATGCTAAAACCTTGCTAAATAATACCTACATTCCCATCACGACTCAGATCAATGCAGCTGTGAGGTATGCCAGCTGATATGCTAGTTATATTAGTAGAAAATAAAAATCTTTGCTGAATATATCATATAGAGGTCTGTTGCTGATCCAGTAGTTACAGAACTGTATCCTCCAGACCTGACATTGGAATAGAAAGAGCAAAGGAACTTCAAGATTCAAGAAAGGCTTTAGCCCAAGAAACAATACAGCACAGTGATGCCATTAGGTTGAAAACTAAACTCGACTGTGCAGTACAGGTCTCAGAACCAGTAAAGAAAGAAAAAAAACACATTATGTAAAATGTAAGGATATTAGACAAATCCCAGGAAGCATGCTGGTTTGGTTAAAAAAAAAAAAGTGTTGAATGAATAATGCATAAGTAAGTTCAGTACTCAGCATTCAAGACCACTACTATAAGCAGACTTCCACTGATGGAAAAGCAGAAACGAGAAAGTCTGAAATAGTAGCACATTTTCTAAGAGAATGCAAAATATACTAAATTCCGTTTCGAAGATTTCTCACAGCGATATCTCGACTGTATTTGATCAGAGGACGGTCTGCTTCAGTGATCACCACCAAAATCCTTTCCCTGAAGATCTACCGTCATACTGAGTCAAATGGAGTTTAAAACAATCACTTAGCCATAGCAACCGTGGCAATCAGGATAGGAACTAAGCTTTGTAGTAACTCCAGGAGAGCCACTTGTATAGGTGTACACTCATCACACTAACAATCACTCTTTTCTCTCACACCCACGCATATAATTATACGATTTTTTTCCTACTTCTAAATCGATGTCTACCATCAAATTAAAGGATGCTGAAGCCATTATTGATCTCGCCGCAGTACTCTCACTCGAGCTTGCCTTTATCTCCGACTGAGCTTTCTCAACCGTATTGACTCCACTGGGTTTATTAGCCTTGCCCCAAAAGGAGGAGAGCAAGAGACAGATTGTAAATTGGTGAAAAGTCTTCCCTCACATCCTTGAGAGGTGACAGCCCCAGAATAATATAACACCATTCAACAGACGCAGCGTTCGCTGCACTGGGTGTGTGTTAGACTCACAGAAGAAATAAGTTTTCACGCAGTGCACAGTTCATTTTATATATTACAACAGCGCAGCTATGATACAGACTCAGACTTATCGTTTCTATAGTAACAACTCATTGACAGGGACTTCACATTATTTGTTTTTTTGTTGTTGAATTGCTCTGGATAAACTCAGAATTCTGGGTCTTCAGGACAGAGGACATCATGCTTCGACATCTCTGTGTTATCTAACGAGCTGAATTTTTGTGTCTTCAAGAGAGGCTGTTGAGGAAACGTTTACGTTTATAGCCGCTAACTTGTATTGCAGGCGTTCCACAACATTAAGTGTAACTATAAACGGATAAAAAGTATGACCTGTCATTCTTGAACGAACAAAAATAAAATGTTGGTAACTTGCTTTAGTCAAAGAGAAGTAAAACACTTCGTGACATGCTGTTATTGGAAAACAATCGACTTTGAGATAAAAACAGTTGATTATTTTTCTCTAACACCGTATCATGCTTTATTCCTTACTCAGTGAGCAGGTATGAGCAGATACAGGCAGTTTAACTCCTATGCATATACATAAAATAAATGGTGAGAGAAGGGCATATGTTGTCAATAATGAATACAAAATGAAACATATGTAGTTTTACTCTCATAGGTTCCTGATTTTTTTGGATGCCTTGTATAAACAAGTAGCTAATTTTTTGATTTTGTACAATTTGTTTGTTTTATGTTCTTTGGTACATTCAGTGAACCTAAATATTCTGAAACATATCATGTATAGATTTACATTGATACCAAATCCTCATTTAGACAAAATATAATACAAAATGCAAAATCATTTGTATTAGAAGAGTGCAGTCTAACTGCACACCTGCAGTCCCATAAGCCTCTGGGGTTTAGTGTTTGCATTTCTCTCACCCACCCGATTCAGCTCACAGAGAATGTGTTAATTGCAAGAGATCCTGAATCAGTGGTGTTAAAGCAGAAACAGCATTGCAGTACAGTTTCAGCTGGAGTTTGACGTGTGATGCTCGGTGTTCTCCACTCCTGGAATATTCAGTCTCTCTCCTGAAGGATTACTGCCAAAGCTCAACTCTCAATTCCAAGTCGATGAACTTATTTCTGTAAGGTTTTCACTAATGAGTTGACACAAGTGAGACATCCTGTCAGATCCACACACACACACACACACACAGAGCGCAAAGTAATGATGTGTGGCTTCCCTGTAGATGAGTCTCATTAGACTCCACATCTACCTGCTTTTTCCAATAAGCTAGTGGTCCTTTGATTCTCCTGACAGTGCAGAGCTTCGAAAGAGATCAGTGGTGATGCTGTTCATGTTAATGATCAAAATCACTGTTCATGATATCTTAGAGGAGATTTTGCACAAAAGTTGCCTCAGTGGTCTGAATTAGTCAAGCAGGTCAAAATGCCCCATTGTTTCCTCCGTGAATTATTTAAGCATTAAAGTTAGTCATCCATGCACCAGTGTTGTTGCTCTAGAGAGGGAGAGTAGGGCGAGAAAAGTAGTTCACTGCCTTCCTATCTGACACCAGTTTTTTTTCCCCACTCCTCTGCTTCTCCCCAATCGCTCCTCTCTCTCTGTCTTTCTTTGGACGGTACATACTGGCCCCTCGCATCCCCCTGCCACAGTTGAGCAGATTGTGTCTGTATTCCACGCTGCTTCCAAACAAAAGGCATGGGACCATTTCTCCAAAGCCCAACGCAAGAACCTGGACATGTGGCGCAAGCAAGCAGAGGTTGGTGTTCTCAATTTTTGCTTTGTTCTTTCTGTTTAACTGAATGTGTTGACGTTTATGCAGGATTTTATTTTATACACTGATCCATTAGCCCTTTTTATTCCCCGCCTTCAAGTGCAGTTCCATATGCTCTCTCCTGAATCGTACATTAATTAGCTCTTAAACAGGGTAACGGAGACAGTCATCTGTACCGGAACTGTAGCTATAAATCACCAGAGAGTGGCCGAGCTCCCAGCAGCACACAACCGCTTAGCAGGTAACACACCCGAGTAAGCAGTGTCTGGCCGAGTGCGAGACCATTACCCTTTTATCCCACACTTACCTATCGACCCCCAAGGCTCTGCTGCAGATCAGTACATTCAGATCACAGTCCTTCTCACACACTATCCCCCGTCTGGACTGCTCCGTACTTCAATGCTCAAAAAATTTCACATTTATTTTTTGTTCTATTTTGAAATGTTAAATTGAGATGTTAGGGTGCAAGAATGCCTCGTTAATTAATTAATGAGCTGCAGCAAAACGTGCTCTGTGTGGGTGGAGGAGGATGATGAAGTATAACACTATTGTCGTTTTCTGGTCATTCGGTAAGTGTGGAGACTCGTCTCTCGAGCACCAAGTGAGCAAAGCCTGGATCGGGCATGTAATTAACATCATAATCTCCTTTTCCAGGCTGCAACACAGCGGCAGTTTGCACGGATCGCAGGGCTGATACTGTTTATGCTAATCCAAAAGTGCTTGAAAGGTCTTGTTAAGCTAGTAATAAATATACACTCGACAGAAAGTGTTCACATTTCAAAGTCGTATCATGTAATCTCATTAGCCTTAAATGGGTACTGGATTTGGAACAGGCATTACACTGATGCAAAAGAGTCTCATCGTGACATAAGGTAGGTGTTTCATTATGTCTGAATGTGCTGTTTGAGCTGGGTTTTAGTTCATATTTGTTTTAATGTGCTAATCAGAGTTGGATGATTAATGGAAATTTAGATACCTTGTTTTCTTTTTCCTTAGCGGTGACAACTTAGATGAGTCAAAGCTTAATGTAGTTTCCTAACTGGGGCTACACTGTCCTTGTTAACCTCACACCAGTTGGCTACACTCACCATTAGCTGTGTTCTCATTGTTATACAGCAACGCACAAAGACTCCATTGTCCTGTCCGAACTACACATCGGTCATAACATAAGAGTGTTACATACTTATATGATTCCCAGAAGATTCCCAGTAATTGGATCCTGATTGACACTGGTTGTAGTCAGTCCAGAGAACAGATGTTATTTGGTTTATTCTTTTTTTTATTCCATGTGTTTTTAGGCACAATGGGCCTCCTTTATCCAATTTTATACAAACAAATTTATTCATAAATTGTGTGCAGGAGCATTTACACATGAAATATGGTATTCATGAAAATCAGTTTAAATTGGAAAAGGGTTCATATCCTAAGAGAACTCCTGAGTTTGTGTAAATTTATGTATAAGCAGACTCACTAACGTGAATATCGACCGATCGGCTTCAAATTGTACAATCCCAATTCAATAAAAGTTGGAACACTGTGTAAAATGTAAATAAAAACTGAATGTGATGATTTGCAAATAATGGAAACCCTGTATTTCATTGAAAATAGTACAACATATCAGACAACATATCAGATGTTGAAACTGAGAAATGTTATTGTTGTTTGAAAAATATATGCTCATTTTGAATTT
>JAOTRR010000012.1:4931238-4941766 GCA_028570945.1 Gogo arcuatus | reverse complement strand
AAGGCTCTTATGTATTTGCTTATTTAAATCCAAATGGCGACTTTTTTTTTTTTTTTGGTCAGGCAGTGTATTTGCACTTTGTCTTCATTGGACGTAGTGAGAAAATAACCAGAATAATTATAAAACAAACTCTAATGCGTGTATTGTAAAGGAATATTGTGTCCAAGATAGCATAGTCAGATTATTTCAAAACAACCAAGTGTGGTTTTGATGAACACTGCAGAAGAATATAATAAAAATAATTAGACTTTACATGATATGATCTGTTTACTCTTTTGCAGTTAGCCAATGAAGAGGAGACTGAGACGCCTGAGGTGCCCCAGCAAGGAACTGATGCTCCACCTCCTTACACCAGCGTTGCAGCCGACATGGGTGAGAGCTCTTATCTCAACGTGCTAGCACAAGTTTAAACATTTTGAAGGAATAATCTAGGTTTAGTGTATAATTCAGGGAATTGCACGTGTTTTTCTGGAATAATCAATGTCTGTTTAAGGTTAATTAGGTCTAATTAGGGTGATGGTATGCGGTACAGTATATGAATGATCTGCATTATTTCAACAGCCTTCTTTGATTACAAAGATGAAGGGAATTACCCTAAACCCCCTTCGTACAACGTCGCCACGTCTTTACCGTCATACGACGAAGCCGAGAGGTCCAAGGCTGAGCCCAGCGTTCCTCTGATGCCCACACGGGTGAGGAAACGGTCATCTCACAGAGCTGAAGGCATGGCGCTAGTTATCACTCAAAACATTCACACAGATCTTTTGAACTCTTCTCTGACAGGACGAGGATTTCGTTGCCAGAGACGACTTCGATGATGTTGACCAGCTGCGAGTCGGGAATGATGGCATATTCATGCTAACGTTTTTTAGTAAGACATGCAGCCCAGACATGGCAGATAAAGGAAATCTGTTCCAATCAGTTCTGTAGCTCCGGCAGTGCTGATTGTTTTAGATTTCCATCCTTAGCAGGCAGGTTGTTGATGATCTGTGCTCTTTCTTTTTCAGTGGCTTTCCTTTTCAACTGGATTGGCTTCTTTTTGTCGTTTTGCCTGACCACTTCAGCAGCGGGACGCTACGGCGCAGTCTCTGGCTTCGGCCTCTCCCTGGTTAAGTGGGTCCTGATTGTCAGGGTAAGACTTTTTAGAACACTCAGAAAGTGACCATGTACCTAGAACAAAGATGAAGAAGAATAAATTGTAGGTGTTATAGGTGCAGATTGCAAAAAGCTAATCTAGCATAGAATATCTAGAATATTTTTTGCAGCCTTATTAGCATATTTCTCATTAATCGTATTATATAGTCAGCTCCGAAAGTATTAGGACGGCAAGACCAATTCTTTTGTTTTCGCTATGCACTGAAGACATTTGGGTTTGAGATCAAAAGATGAATATGAGGCAGAATTTCAGCTTTCATTTCCTGATATTTACATCTAGATGTGTTAAACAGCTTATGGCAGAGCACCTGACCCATGGTGAGCAAAAGTATTGGAACACATAGTCTTAAGGTGAATAGTGCTTAATATTTGGTTGCGTATTCTTTGCTTGCAATAACTGCATTAAGCTGGCGACCTACTTCCCACCACCCGAGGAATATGTGGCTTAAACAGAGGCGGTCAGGGAGAAGGCTTGTCAATGTTTTTTTTTTTCCTTGCAATTGACCTTTAAGCCACAGAGAGCTCCGATAGCATTATGCTGTACTGATAAAGATGAATAATTTAAAAACAGATAGCCTAATTTATAAAGAAAACGTGAGACACACCCAATTCAACTCAGGAAAGGTTGTTACTTAGCTTATGAGTTGAAACAGGAGTGTTGGGAGCAGGGAAAAACACTAAAATGTCCAGGACTAGCAACCTGTGAGCTAACGAACAGTTAACAGTTAATAATCCGTGACACAAAATGGTATTTATCTGAATCTTCCATTGCATGATGGGGAAAAATGTCTGCCACAAGGTCGTATGTTGTGTGTTATATGGAAAACACATGCACTTTTTTTTTTAACATTATGATGACCCCTTTCATATATAGTAACATCTTTTATACATGCTATAATACTTATAAATTGTTTATTCAATACAATAAAATCCTTTAACTTACAAATGTTTTGATATGCAGTATAAAATATGTTTAGCTATTTACCATGCATGATTAAGGACATTTAATTTTTTTTTAGTATGAATCATACTTGCTAGTTCCACACCACGTAATTAGTATAATGTTGCATAATAATATATATAAATATTGCAAATCTCAGGTTCCTTATAGGATTTTAGTTTTCGTATATGGGGGCACTTTGTTTCCATTCTATAAGAAGAGTCATGTAGTTTCTTTCTTTACTTCCTCTTATGGACGAGTTCACAACTCTTCATCAGATTTTGAGCACAAAATAGAAAACGGGTCACCCTTAAAAAAAAAAAAGAAAAGAAAAAATTCACCACCTGTCGTTGTCGTTGCTTGATGTGCTTGTTGTTCGGACAAAGCGTAAGGGTGGTTTCCTGTAATGACTGCCATCGGTTCTCATGACATCCACTACAGGGGTGTTGTTTAGAGTGAACTAGTTCATTTCTAAATACCTGGAAATGTGAGGTTTTTATATTTTGTACATCATTATAAATATTCTCTTTAATTACAGTTAAAGTGGCTTTAAAAATGATAGGTTTTGCTGACACACACACACCCTGTTGTGACTGTGTGTTTTCCTATGGTGTGTGGATCATGTTGCACTGTCACAATATATTAATAGTAATATTCAAGCTGATTTACTAGCATAGAGATTTCCTATGGTGAGGATTGTACATTATGTGCTGATGCAGCAAGTTTTAAGCTCTATAAATCGTGACCATTAATCAGTAGCCATTTTCCTTGTTTTTGTTAAACCAGTTCTCTACATATTTCCCGGGTTACTTTGACGGACAGTACTGGCTGTGGTGGGTATTTCTGGTTGTAGGTAAGTATGCATTTCTGAATGTGCACCAATATCTTTTTATCCATTCAGTCAAAGTCTGATCAATATGATACATTATTAAGTGTTTATCTTTTTTCAAACAGGATTCCTGCTGTTTATCAGAGGTTTCGTTAATTACTCGAGAGTGCGCAACATGGCTGATCATTCCTTCCCAACTGTTTCTCGCACCAGAGTCCTTTTTATCTACTGAAGGTAAATCTGTCCTGACATATTTGTCGTAGGATGTGTGTGAAGATAATGTCTTGTCATGTTTTATTAAATTAATGCTCTGTTTGTGTTCAGATTTTGCATCTCAGGACTATTATGAAATCCGCAAAATGGCGAAATTCAGCTTTGAATCTTCAGAAAACAGTGATAAGCAGAAGCCGCTGCAACAAAACTGCAAATAAATGAAAAAAATAAAAATAAAAATATTTAGGTACGGTTATATATATTTACCAGGCTGTTGATAGTCCTCTAATCATATATTTATCTGTAACTAATTTCCAGTGCAATCAATCATGGTGACATAAATGCATTGTGTTTTAATATTCCTTAATAATCAGCACACTGACGGTTATAATGAACAGCCATATAGGCCGCCACAGCTTCAGACAATTATTGCCTTGCAAAATAAACAGTGCACCCAGTTAACATCTTGAATGATGGCTGTTAAGTCCATTTTACACCAGATGCAGTGCGGCGCAGACGGCAAGCTGCAGTCATGCTGCAATGCTTTTTCAATTCATACAAATGGAGAGAAAAATACCGAGCGTTCACTTCTTTGCTTTCTCTCGCCATGGCTGTTTAAATGTAGCATGCAAACATCTGAATTCAGTATCAGGTTAGTATAAACATAATTTATATAGCTTCTAAAATTTGAGAATTTCACCCTTGTGTTTGCTTTCATAAAGTTTGGCATTCTGATTATTCTGTTGTAATAGGATTAAAAAGCCCATGTGTTGTATGATTATGGGCCTGGACTGAACAAGATGGCATGAATGTTGTAGTTCGTAGTCTTTCTAGCTAGACGCAACTGCCCTTCAAAAATAGGTTGCAGGTGTACAAATCTGTTTTGTGTGCTTGACAGCGCTTATCGGTTAACATAAGAGAGTATTTCAAGCCGCACAGTTGTGGCGTCTGGTGTAAAATGGGCTTTAGTCTTCTCATTTATAGAGTGCTGGGGAAATTTTTAGTTTACTTTGTAAGTATTGTAACCCACCTTTTTTGTGAATTATAAAGTCTAGGTGTATTAGGGACAGTATAATATCAGATCTTATTTTACACTTGCACTTTGAAGATGTTATGAAGGTAAAGCAACATTCAGTTTCAAAGTCAGTAGCATTATTAGGCCGTACTCCAAAATCATGATTAATGAGTCTCAGAATGATTTATCTAATAGGCATGACAACATTTAAAAAAAGGACTCACTATTGTGATGAGGACCAAATATTCAAAAGAAGCTTTTCAGTCTGATGCACACTAATTTGTAATGCAGCGATACATAAAATTGTACCTGTATTTGTTCTGTGATCTGTATCATGAACAACGGTAATTTATAATGCCAAAAGTATCAGTAGATAACCCACTGTCTTGTTGATTTTCTTAAGTTTCCGTGATGTGCATGTTGATGAACTAGTTCTGCACAGTGTGGTGTAATGTGGTTTATATGTTTACACTTGTGCAAAATAACTTTTAATAAACATTGCTTCTACAGCGACATCACCTGTGTCTTAATGGCTCTCTGGTCAATAACGCAATTACATTTTTGTATGTATTTAATCATTGTTTTGTGTAGAGCTGGACATCAGCGCTTTCTGTAAGTCCCCTCCCCACCCAAAACCATTCACCGTTCGCTCCCACAGACGCTCTGAGCGCGCTCTCCTACAAATACTGACCGATTAACACAGAGTAAATTAAGAAATTCCTTTTTGATTTAAATATGAAATATAATTGACACGTCATATAGTTATGTTAATAAATAATGTAGATAGAATGCAGAAAAGATTGCTACTTTATAAAATGGGGATAATTAAGACCTTTACTAAGTCAGTATATTTTCATTGCTTGTCACGCTTAATTCCAGTCACAATAATTTCAGCCTTCAGTTCTGTTTAGACACTATATGCCAAAAGTATGTGAACACCTGGGTATTGAATATCCCATTGCAAAACCATGGGCATTAATACTAATTTCCCCTTTTGCTGTTATAATAACCTCCACTCTTCTGGAAAGGCTTCGCACTAGATTTTGAAGCATGGCTGTGGGGATTTGTGCTCATTCAGCCACAAGAGCACAATGTCGGGTGAGGAGGTGTAAAGTTGGTGTTCCAGTTCCACCAAACGGTGTGGGGTTGAGGTCAGGGCTCTGTGCAGGACACTCACGTTATTCCACTCCATCCTTGGCAACCCACATCTTCATGGAGCTCGCTTTGTGCACAGAGGCAGTGTCATGCTGGAACAGGTTTGGGCCTCTTAACTTCAGTGATGGGAAATTGTAATACAGTTTAAAGACAATTGTGTGCTTCAACATTTGTGGCAGCAATTTGGGAAGGAACCACAATTGGGTTCCTTTTAGCCATATAGTGTACAACTGAGCAGGTTAAGGGCTTAAATTTGTAAGTTGGTGGTCCTGGGATTTGAACTCACAACCTTCCGATCAGTAGCTCAATGTAGTAGCTTAACTACAGACAAAATTAAATTTTCAGGGGGGGAAAAAAAAAGTCTAAACAAAAATCTACATGATGTTTTAGATGTTGACATTTGTGAGGTAAGCTTTCCTTCTGCTGACTCTTCCATGCAGATCATGTTTGTGCAATTAACACTGCGGAGTAGAACAACGTACCATCATTCTGATTCAGCCTAACTTTCTCTCAGGTCCTTAGTGTAACTTGGGGGTTTTGCTTTGCCTTGATTTCCACAGTCCCCCATAACTGTTATTTCTTTAAATGACATTTCCGGCAGGGGAAATTGCGAACTGAAAGTTCTGCTTTGTAGGCATCAAAGCTTAGCTTCATTTTCAGACTCTCAGTCAGCTGCTTAGAGGAGCTCATGGGTGTTGAGTGTTAGTGCTCTCTCTCTCTCTCTCTCTCTCTCTCTCTCTCTATATATATATATGCATGCATGCATCTGAGCATTAACATTTTACAGAATTAGATACAGCAGTTCTGTTTACCTCTTTACTCTTCAAAAAATCAATAAGATATGTAATTTGGCCAGTGGTGCCCATACTTCTGCATACAACCATATGTGCATTATTACACCATGTTATGCTTATAAGACTAGAATACTCAACAGGAAAATAAATAAATCATTATTTGCAATTAAATATATGACAATTTGGTCATTAGCCAAAATGTCGTAATTGCGATGCATCCTAATGAAACGCATCAGTGCTTGTCTGTGAAAGGGGCATTTAATTACTGCCTGACATCAACACTGACTTTTTATAAGCTATCATTTTTGTCAGCTACTGAAAAGATAAGATATTCCTTTATTGATTCCCAATGGGGGGGAAATTCAGGTGTTACAGCAGCTCAAGTGCAGAGTAAATATAAATAGATGTAGACTAAGTTTGGAAAAAAAAAAAGACAAAATATACAGAATATATACATATATGCGCTGTGTGCAATGTTCCACAGGAGTCTAGTGCAGGACTCGTGTGAAAAGCTTCAAACAAATTAATGATTTACGAAGTAATTTAGTGTTTATTACAGAAACTATTGGTCCAGTGATATTTTAGTGACCTGCTGGGGTTACTGGACTTAAGGCATTAAAACACTTTTCTCATAGTTCCAAAAACAAAGAAATTCTAAAGTATTGGAACAGACAGCGACGTAAACACCACTTAATATTTGGTTGCATATTCATAGTAACTGCATCAAGCTGGTGATCCACTGGCATCACCAAACTGTTGCATTCTTCTTTTTTGGTGGTTTTCCAGGCTTCTTACAGTCGTCTGTTTTGGGGGGTTTCTCCCTTCAGGAGGTGAAATGCTGCTCAACTGGGTTAAGGTCTGGTGATTGACTTGGCCAGTCTAAAACCTTCCACTTTTCCCCTCTTGAAGTCCTTTGTTGTGTTGGCAGTCTGTTTGGGGTCATTGTCTTGCTACATGATGAAGTTCCTCCTAATTAGATTGGATGCATTTCTGTAGACGTCTGAATTCATTCTGCTGCTACCATCATGAGTAACATCATCAATGAAGATGAGTGAGGCTGTTCCAGAATGAGCCATGCAAGTCCAAGCTATGACACTACCTCCACTGTGCTTATTTACTTTCTCCACGCTTTGGCCTTTCCATCAGTTTGGTAAAAGTTAATCTTGGTTCCAGAGC
Organism: Gogo arcuatus; assembly: GCA_028570945.1. Taxonomy (NCBI): domain Eukaryota; kingdom Metazoa; phylum Chordata; class Actinopteri; order Siluriformes; family Anchariidae; genus Gogo; species Gogo arcuatus. Next base: position 4,934,489 of record JAOTRR010000012.1, on the reverse strand, counting down.
TTTTCTGGCTTATCCCTGTATTACTTTGCGAATCCCAATCTGTCTCTGGAAGTCTTCTTCGAATGGTGGATTGTGATACCTTCACCCCTGCCCTGTGGAGGTTGTTGGTGATGTCACTGACTGTTGTTTTTGGGTTTTTCTTCACAGCTCTCACAATGTTTCTGTCATCAACTGCTGTTGTTTTCCTTGGCTGACCTGTTCGATGTCTGGTTGTTAGTACACCACTTTCTTTTTCAGGACATTCAAAAAAACAAACAAACCTGTATGCCCAATACTTGTGCAATGGCTTTGATCGATTTTCCCTCTTTTTTTTTTTTATCAGCTTCAGAATGGCTTGCTTTTCTCCCATAGACAGCTCTCTGGTCTTCAAAGGCGAAACCCAGGGCTCAAACCAAGAGTAGACTTTCAGAGCTATTACTTGTTTAATCAATCTAACAGGGCACACCTGGGCAACAAAAAACACCTGTCAGTCACATTTTGATCTCAAAGCCAAATGTCTTAAAAGTTAGATGGAAAACAACAGCTGAAAAACTATCAACTGTAATTCCCTTGACTGTAGGAACACTTGGTGACATTACGTATCTTTGAGGTATGTTGTCCTGCTGCCAGAAAGCTTTCCTTTTTCCATCTCTGGAGAAAGAGCTGCAGCTTGGTGCATGGTGAACAAAGGGACGCTAGATATAATCTGGTCTTTTTATTCATGTATTAAACATGTGATAAGCTTTAACAGAGGAAAATGAAAATATTCTGTCTTTTTTTTTTTTTTCCCTTTTTCTCCATTTCCTGCTCAGCAGAACTCTTGACAACTGTTAAGACAAGCACAGTTTTGCATGTCTAAAAAGCAGAAAGTAATACACATTTTGGCACAAAAAAGAGTAGAATACAACAAATACAGGTTCATAGAAATTCCCCGAGAACTGAGTATGAGGCTATCATTATGCTCTTTATCTGAGAACTGGACTAAGCAAAGGTTATTACCACAAGGGTTAGACTGACTGATTAAACAGCAGAGCGAGGATAACATACACGAGTGTCTAATGAACAATAGAATTAAGCTGAGACAGGTGCTGTGTGTGTGTGTGTGAGAGAGACAGCGAGAGAGAGAGTGCTGTAGAATGACTGCACTGTTTCATTCACTACTGTTCAGTGAGGCTGTCTGTATTTGCAGGACCCTTAATGTACAATTTATTATTCGTGAGTGAGAGTCTGTAATGTTTAGTTTGTATGATTGGCTTTTTCCTCCCATCAACTGTCAGTAACAACACCACAAAAACAAAAAGACCAAAAATGAGCATAAATCATAAGCATGATTCACATTGCATCGATTCATTCCTACACCATTCAACAAACGAAAAAAACAAACATGGCGCTCTGAGACAAATACTAAAAACACAAACTCCACCACTCACACACAAACCTGCTATCTTTCACGTCGCCTTTTTCTTTTAAAGCGTTTAACAGGAGTGAAAAAGTGCTTAGAATTGCATTTTAGGTGACAAAGTCCAACAGGCCAGTGCGGGAAAGCTGTGGATTGTGGATCAGACTCCTAAATTTCAATAGCAATAAGGATTACTTTAGTTCACACTAGGAGCATTGTGGAGCCACCAGGAACTAAAACATGGCCATGTTGGTTAAAAGGAAAATAAATTGCCAGTGCAAGTGGGTATAAAAATACAATCAAATATATCTAACATGATGGATGCAGAATGCTCAGTACGCACTGTTCCAGAAAAGAATGGCTAAAATGGGATAAAGCTAAAAAAAAAAAAAAAGAAAAGAAAAGGCACATATTTTCCCTTTTTGCTATAATTATATACTTGTGAGATTCAGTAAAGCCGTTAGCAAATCGTGAGCATCAAAATAGAAAAAGATATGTCTTCTGTAAGTACTTAATTTCTCTAACTTCAAGCAACGTCAAAGCCATATCACTGTACACATTACTGAAATGATTCATTCAAACAAGATGCATATCAGATAACGCAATACATTTGTATTTTTGACAGAAATTAAAGATCTGAAAATCTAAAATCGTATGTATATGGATTAAGCATACTGACAATAATTGCTATGGTGTTGCTTTTACTCCAGAAAAAAAAAGACAGACATTGTGTAGAAATAGCTTTACTACTTATTGTAATGTTGAAAATCAAACACCTGAGACAACATTTATGGTATATATATTTTTCATCCACCATCATATTATTCTGACTGTATTTACTGTCGAGTTTCCTGCCGTTTACCCGTCTTTAAACTTGTCCATCGTTGTTCTGTGCTGGATCAATTGCATACTGTTCCCCATCCATCCCCAACCCCCCGTGTCCTCCCCTCACAAGCCCTTTATCCACCTCCCTGTGTGTGTCCGTCCCTCTGCGTGGTTCATGAGGAACGCTTGGTGACGTGGTGTTGCTTTAAGGCATGTTGTCCCGCTGCTGGAAAAAAAGTTTTTCTTTCTTTTCATTTCTGGTGAAAGCGCAGTGGCTTGACGCTCCCGGCTTTGATTTTTGGTAGCTGGTTGCTTATGACCTCGGCGAGCATCTCGGGGAACTCCACGCTCAGCGATTTATTCATAAATGTGTAGAAGCAGAAGTTCATCAGTCCACCCACCATCTGCGGGAGAGAGAGAGAGAGAATGAAAACGTGTGTGTATTTATGAACTAATCAACTTCTAAAGGGCACTGAGGTAACTATTCATTAAACCTCACCACTAACTGAAGGATCATTTCAGCATTTTTATATACACAATATTGCTTTAAAAAAAATGAGTCTAAGCCTAATTTGCATTTAACTTCTTGCTAACGTTTAACAAATCAAATATATAGCATCACTGATTTGTTCTTTGTTGTTGGCGGTATTTTCCCCACTACTTCATCAGTGTGTACTATATTACAGCTGGTTTCAATCAAGTGCAGCGCTTTCTTCAGCTGCCATCTAGTGCTCATTATTACTAACTACAACCATAAAGTGTAAGAGGTTTATGGTGTTATCATTTAAAAATATATTTATGGAACCCAACACATTTTAAAGCAGGCTCATGTGAGCTGCATTACTGACTTCTCTTATCCAACACAACTGATGATTAATCTGAACTGTAACAGGTGTGTTAGAGTGGGGAAACACTAAGCTGTCCCTTTGACGTCTCAAACTGCTCTTATAGTTCTGACACCAGGTAACGACATTTCTATAATACACGAGATATACCAGTTTGGATGGCAAAAACAGTGCTAGTAGTACCTTAAATTTAATTGGAATAC
>JAOTRR010000012.1:4896256-4907450 GCA_028570945.1 Gogo arcuatus | reverse complement strand
GCTCAAGGGCACTTCAGCCATTCCTGCTGGTCCAGGGAATCAAACCGGTGACCTTGTTGTCCCAAAGCTGCTTCTCTAACCATTAGGCCATGTCTTCCCCAAATTCAACCAGAGACTTCAAGCCCCACAGACCATATTGCTAACCACTACACCACAGGAGATTTTGGCTCATCATCTCGTTGAACGCTCTGTCTATGTACTAGTTTGAATCTCCCGGCAGAGGCAACCAGAGTTTAGGCTGAAATACCCCGATAGCCTACATCATGGAGTTCATGATTCCATGATTCTTCACAAGCCCCAAAGAATCACTGATCCACTTCCATATTTTACAGCATATATCAGGTGCTTTCCCTTGCATGAATTAACCTTTTCTCGTCAACACTTTTGAGTATACGACATTCGAGTACATAATGTGCCATGATATTATGTGACATACATTTTCTAACACTAAAGAACAGAAAATCAAAAAACAAACAAACTGCTGAAAAGCACTCACCCAATCTTCGAAAGTTCTAACGTCAATGATGCCACAGTCATCCGTAGCCGGGAGTCAAGAGACCAAAATTGGCTGTGCTCTCTGAGTGAGAAGGATGGCTTACTTTCTCTCTCTCTCTCTCTCTCTCTCTCTCCTGTCAATCACAGCATCACTAGCTAGTCATGGGTGTCTGTGAGATCATGTATGAGGAAGGGGGTGGATAGCTTTCCTCCGAGAGCGTTACGCTTCTCTGTGACGCAGCATGAGTTGGCTTGCTTCATGTGTCTCGGAGGACATGTTCCGATTTGGGTCTCATCTGACCACAAAACATCATGCCAATTGTATTTCTATTGATACTTGGTGAAGTTCAGGTGCTGTATTTTGTGCAATGTTCCCAGGACCTTCTTACAACACTTCCAAATAGCTTGTGATTATGAAAGTAGTGTTTAACTCTATTGTTTAAGTGGAAAATTTGAATTATTGTATGTAAATAGTGTCTATCGTGTCTGTTCTTTTTTCTCCCCTTTCCCATTTAAGTTTTGCCAATTCCCACTCCCTAGCTAATTCTCCCCAATCACATGAAAGCTACGCGAAGGCAAACACATGCGTCCTTTGAGACACGTGAAACAAACCTCTGCCTCTCCTCTTCCGCATAACACTCAGAGGAAAGTGCTATCCGCCCTCTTCCGCATACACGATTGGCTAGTATCACTGTGAGTGACGGGAGAAAGGGTGTGCCCCTCCCACCTAGAGAACAGAGCCAATTGTATGCTCTGTGACATCATCAGGATACAAACTCATTATCTCCTGACAACAGGGTGAACGATTTTCTGTTGCACCACTCTTGATTTCATTTCTGTACTGTTTTTAATTTTTAAATGAAGGGTGCCAATAATTCTAAAGGGCACTGTAAAATATTCCTATTCCATAAATCCTCTCAGCCTTATTTACTGCTGAAAACATCACATTCCATGCTTTCAACAAGTGGAAATTATGAAAGTACTATCTTTCTAATGTTTTCATACACAAATTATATGTAAATCTCATGAGTGGAACCTTTCCAGAAAACGCCATCCATACCTAGCTACGATCCAGCATCAAATTAATCAGTCATGTCTGTGCTGTACATCAGCTGACTTCCTGAAAATGGAAGAAGTCTGGCAAAGATATGGTCTGGTTTTCTTCACTTTACTTACCATACTTGGGATCGCCAAGCTTCTGAAGATTGAAATATTTTCGAACTTCATTTTTCTTGCTTGGTAAAGTGTCAACCAAATGGCCAAACGGGTGATCTGAAGAAAAAAAAAAGAGAACAGAAAAAAGTCTAAATGTCAGCAAGTGCCACTGCTGGGCAAATCCCAATATTAAAAATAACACGAAGCCATAAAAACACGACTGGTTCCTCCATTACTGCAACAGTGTAATACTCAGAGTTATAAAAAGAGACGTGGGTCATGAAATGGGTCCTATAACCAAGAAGTCTGTTTACCCCAAACACCTTAGGGTGTGTTCACATATGCAGTGTTTAATCTGTCTGAGTTTGACCCTGTTGGTACAATTCCAGTTGAAGTCTAGTGCGATTTGTTTACAGTGAGAAAGTGATTCAATCCAGAAATGGCCCCAATACAGGAAGTGAACTAACCATGCTGTGCGTTTTGGGTTGCGGATGGCATTTTTCTGTAGATAAGAGACGCTAAACTGAGCCTTTGGACTTCAAGAAAACAAATAAAACTGGACTTTGTTACAGAAAATGGCTTAAGCAATTTCTATAATTATCTAGTAATATTACATTACCTTTCAGGCATTTAGCAGACGCTCTTATCCCGAGTGACATACAACAAGACCCTGATACACCTGCAACAGTGGGCACCCAGGGAGCAGTTGGGGGTTGGGTGCCTTGCTCAAGGGCACTTCAGCCATTCCTGCTAGTCCAGAGAATCAAACCGGCAACCTTGTGGTCCCAAAGCTGCTTCTCTAACCTTTAGGCCATGTCTTCCCCGATATGTTGCGTGCGACTCCACGTTCTCTATGTTAGAATAATCTCTACGCACATGTGGCAAAGGTTTGTTTACTTTTTTCCTGTTGTCGTATTTCTGATCAATAAAAGTAGGAGTTTTACGTGTGTTTTCATCCCTACAACGTTTTATAGCTTTTTGGTTGGTTTAATTATGTGCAATGAGAAAACAAACCAAAAGGCCATGAAGACGTATTGGGATCCGATCACTCGCACCGCATTTGGAGGTGGTCTGGGACGCATATGGCCACATTCTGTTAGCCGTGTGTACGCAAATGTGTCCTGGGCCACACTGGACTGCCAACTGACGTCCTCTGCGTAAGTGGAAGTGCGTACTCATTCACGTGCAACAACAGGCAACAACCAACACCTTTGGGCAAAATGGATGCTCATGTTCACATCATGGAAGCTGGCTTTGTCCATGATGTCTGAAAATTTCGAAAAGCCCATAAAGATATATTATATTATATTATACTATATTACATTACATATTATATTATGAGTGTCAAACATATTGGGTGATTTGGTTTGCCTAGAACACGCCAAGTTGTAATTTGTTGTTCTTTTAATTTCCAGCAGACTAGGCACGGGGAAACGCATTGCTGCCTTCCACCAGTTAAAAACAACAACGCATTTGGTGTTTATCTGCATATAGAACAGGGAAGTGAGATCCAAGCACAAGGTCACTCGAGACTACAGTTGCTCCAGTTATCGGTAAATGTGACATTTGAAACGTTATCATTTCACAAATTTCGGTAGTTAACATGTCCACTACGTCGCCGCTTTCTTCACTATGCTTTGAAACGCGCCTTTAAGGAGTTCTCTCTTTCACCCACCCTTTAAGACTAAGCCGGCAGCTCGTGAGTGTGACGCAAGTCTAACACTAACAGTGAACAGCTCTCCCTCTGACCAGTGACAAGCCAAACTGCTTCCAGTTATCTAGCTAAAGTTTGGGAAGACACTGTGGATTCAGGAACTGCTGAACGAAGACTAGACATTAGATTGCTGAAGCTTGTCGAGAAACAAGACTCTCTGAGCGAGAGATGGCAATATTTTGCTTTAAGGGCAAGTGATAGGCATAGAAGGGGACTCCACCTATTCACTGTGTGCAAACGGTGCCTCAGGTCATGTGTGGCAGGAGGAGACAATATGTCTAACCTGATGCATGTACATCCCAATTTGTACAAAGAACTCCAGTAATGGAAGGCAATGGTCATGTGATGAGCGTTTAAACAATACGACCTTTGATGTTTATTAATTTCATCAGTTTGTATGAATATTGATTTATTGCATTGGTAGCAAACTAGTACCGTATCGACCCAACCCTACTCGAGACACATGTGGATTCGCATTCTAATGCCAGGTGTGAACTGATGTACTTACTGCTGTACATTTGTGACCTGATCACCCAGGACACACATTAATCCCAGGTGTGAACAGGAGCACAGAATGATTCCGGATCCAATTGCTTTCTCACTGCAATAGAACCATGTTAGAGTTCGACTGGAATCGTACCGAGATCACCACGCGCACACGACTGGTCATTTTAGTCTGTATCCAACTCCAAATGGTGCGTTCTCACCTGCACAAACGAACCACACCAAAGAAGAAAATGCACCTGGGTTCATATATGAAAGCACTCTGAGAGCGTGTGAGTGACGTGAACTCATTCCAGATCCAATCAAAACTCTCACGTTCTGATCCTTAATTGTCACAACTGCATGAAGAAAGGCTTTTGCATTCTGGTTTGCTTAATTATGTGCAGCGAGAAACTAAACCTAGCAGTAAACGAACTAAAATGACAGATTTCGCTCTGACTGACAAAGCAGCATTTAAGTACTTTATAATTCTAGGCCAATGTCTTTAAAAACAAACAGCACTTAAGGGAAATGGCGGTGATTTAGGCCCAAGCTGAAATGTTCAGATTTAGCAGGACTTTCAGCACATAAAATGACTATTACCTAGGAAGGCGTGTGTGGGCTTGGAGAAGGTTTCGGAGTAACTTTACCCAACTTCATCATCATTACAAGTGCAGAGGTAGTCATTATGATGTTGACAGTAATTTGTGGAAAAATGAGCCACTTTGGCTGCTTTTCCACAAAGACACCTTTCAAGGGATGGTGATGATAAAATCTCCAACAATAAGGAGCTTAAAAAATTAAAGAAAAGATCAAACTTGTGTGCGTAAATGCCACTCAGGCTGATCAGCACTCATCCAGGCAGGGCCAGCTCATACAAATGTCTTTCAAAGAGAAAACAATATCAACATAAGGTTTCATTTTTGGCATATATTATTTCATGTTAACAGATGTTTAATGGGGATTATTGTGTACTTTTGTGGAACATAACATCATAAGAAAAAGACAGAAGTAGGAATATGAAGTGAGAATTGGCGCTGGGGCTGATTTCTTTCTAGCTCAGAGTGTAGATTCATGCAGCATATCAGTGACAGCCAAGATTTGATCTCCATTAGAGCTAGGCGATGATGAAAATGTCGATATCATGAGAAATTGTCACGATACACTTTTAACAGGTAATAAAAAAAAATTATTTATTAAACAATTTTAATAATTAAAACCAAAACAGAGCTGAATAGAAACTGTTGTGGTCATTTTAAAAACTTTCTTTAAAAATTGTGCATTTCTTTTACAGATTTATTTATTTTTGTTACAACTGAATTTTTAAAGGCATAAAATAAAAGCATGGTCAAACTCAGTTTAACAGTTTTGTTTTTTTATGGGTTTACTGCAACATTACAGTTTGCTAGCATATTAACTTCATATACCATGATACATATTGTGTATCATAAAAATTTCCTCCAGTGTCACATGATATGATACACTATATGGACTAAAGTTTGTGGACACCTGACCATCACGTTCATATGTGCTTGTTGAACATCTCAGTCCAGATTTACTTTGTTATAATAACCTTCACTCTTCTGCGAAGTCTTTCCACGAGATTTTGGAGTGTGACTGTGGGGATTTTTGCTCATTCAGCCACAAGAGCATTAGTGAGATCAGGCACTGATGTCGGGTGAGCAGGTCTGGGGTGCAGTCGGCGTTCCAGTTCATCACAAAGGTGTTCAGTGGGGTTGAGGTCAGGGCTCTGTACAGAACACTCAAGTTCTTCCACTCCAACATTGGCAAACCGTGTCTTCATGGAGCTTGCTTTGTGCACAGGGGCATTGTCATGTTGGAAACTAATGCTACAGCATACAAAGACAAAGACATTCAAGACAATGCTGTGCTTCCATCTTTGTAGCAACACTTTAGGGAAGAACCCCATAACAGTGTGATGGTCAGGTGTCCACAAACTTTTGGACATTCAAAATAAACAAACATTGCTCACTTGGGCTGCCAGAACCATAACACATTACCAGCAGTTAAAAAAAAAAATAAATAAAATAATGAGGCGTATGTGAATGAACATGACCGAGGTGAATTATTTATTCCATGCTTGTACAACAAGCAGGTACAGCAGACTAATCACACACTGTCCAACCCGAGAAGCTCGAACCATATCACAACGCTCGAAACACTTGAAACATGACTTTATACATTACTCAACCCAAACAGTTTCTAGCTATTAGTTTTCACACCTAATATAATAATAGGACACCACTGAAGCCAAGAAGTGACACTAATCATACTCAGGGGTTATTGCATGGTGTGCATGGGAGGAGGAAAATCCTCTGCTAGAAACATAAACAAACAAACAGACAATCAAATCATTCACAAGCTTCTGTAATCTCCAGAAGAAAAAAAAAAAGCCTAATGATGGAAAAAACAAACAAAAACTCAACAACAAGCTTCTGTAATCTTCAGGGGAAAAAAGAAAAGCTTAATACAGGAACTAGGTATGACAGACAGACAGACAAGCCTCACAGCCTTTAACTCTTCATTTCCAGTAAAAAGGAGTGGGAGGGAACTGTTTTTTTCCTTCTTTCTTATCTTTGCACCATACATCACTCCTACTCCAAATGGTCTGCTAAAGATTAGGGAACTGTGTGACTTTAAAACGTTATACTCGCAGCGCGCGCGCGCGCGCACACACACACACACACACACAGAGAGAGACAATAAGGCTGTGAAACCTGTATAATATTCCATTAGTACACGCAGGATTTCTGACATTTAGCTCGTGCTGCAAAATCCTCCAGGCGCTGCGACATGTCTGAAGTTTGAAATTTGTCATTTTTGCTGAAATGTCAGCGCACTACAGCCGGCTCTACACTTATCTCCAGGCTACTGAAGCTAGCTAGCCACTTAGCTTACACTTCAAAGAATAAGGCCACTAAAAGCCTGCGTATTAAAATATCCTCTATATCAACCGCTATATCCAAATAGCAAAGCGCTCGAATTTTATAATCAGATCATCCAAACCCCCCCAAAAAACTCGCTCTCCATTAATCAAACACAGGCTCTTACCTTGATGTGAAGAAGTGAGCGCCATGATGACTTCTGAAATGAACACGATTCCACTAGCGAGGACGCATAGAAACGCCCTCTCTGAGAACCAACCAATCACAAGTAAAGCCAACTGTCAAACAAGCCACGCCACGCCTCCCGTCCATGTAGTGACGTAACGACGCGCGACGGAAGTAGAAATTGCACTTGTAAACCATTTAACGGCATGCCATGTTTTGTTTTGTTTTGTTTTTAAACATGGAGGCGGTCAGGAGTCGATAAGATTTCGAAATGATTATATGTTTTAAAAAAATAATACTGTTTTAAAATTTTTTAGGGATGGACTGCAGTAGTTAGATATCATATGGGAGGCGGAAATGATGGCAAGCTAAGCTGGTAAGTTGATGTTATGTTGAAGAGAGAGGTCATTTAAGCTGTCATCAGGTTCCTAAGGCGGAAGACACAGCTGCATTTCTGTTTTTAATGACGTTACGTGCATTAGTTTCTCATGTGGAATATTTCGCCAGCAAGTGGATATAAGCATTGGATATAAACGTTCAAAATGACAACAAAAAGGTGAAAGTGATAGAAAAAGCGTTATATCACTGTTTTCTGTACAGCCTGATCATGGAGGTCACCCATGCTTCATTATCTGTTCATAGTGTCATACTTTGAGATTTAAACTCATTTAAATAATCAATTTTTTTAAAATTACCAAATGGTGTATATTTAATTATTTACATCATTCATATGTTTTAAAACATGCTGTTTTTGTATTTTTATTTGTAAAGAAAATAAGATGGAGACCTGACCATTACACACACACGTGCTTGTTGAACATCCCATTCCAGATTTAGTCCCTCTTTGCTGTTATAATAGGGGAAGCCATGGCCTAATGGTTAGAGAAGCAGCTTTGGGACCAAAAGGGTGCTGGTTTGATTTCCTGGACCAGCAGGAATGGCTGAAGTGCCCTTGAGCAAGGCACCCAACCCCCAACTGCTCCCCTGGCTGCTCTGGGTATGTTGTATGTCTGGATAAGAGTGTCTGCTAAATGCCTGTAATGTAATGTAATAACCTCCACTGCTCTGAGAAGGCTTTCCACTAGATTTTGTGGGGAGTTGTGTTCATTCAGCTACAAGAGCAATAGTGAGGTCAGGCACTGAACTGGGGCACAGTCGGTGTTCCAGTTCATCAGTGGGGTTGAGGTCAGGGCTCTGTGCAGGACACTCCAACTTTGGCACACCATGTCTTCATGGAGCTCGCTTTGTGTACAGAGGCATTGTCGTGTTGGAACATGTTTGGGCCTCTTACTTCCAGTGAAGGGAAATTATAATAATGCTACAGCGTCCAAGGACATCCTATACAATTGTATGCTTCGAACTCTGTGGCAACAGTTTGGGCCCACATATAGGTGTGATGGTCAGGTGTCCACATACTTTTGGCTATATAGTGTATCTAAAGGTAGTTAGTAGCATTGCCCTTTGAACACACTAGTGGGCTTTGAAATGCACCTGACACTCATATCTCTCTGGTGGGCAAACGTCATTTCAAGACCTTTGATCTATAGACACTGAGAACATATGAACTCGGGTACTTTTGCTGATCTCAACACATCTGTTGACTTGTTTTTAATGAGTCCTCTGTGGCTGCCAAGGTGAGCTAAATAGATTGTGTCAAAGATGATTCCTGATGTGCTTTACTCTGACCTGTTCCTGTTCTTCGTGACTCTGTAGGTTGCTGGGCAGGTGCGGCGCAGGGCCTGTTGGATGAAGGTTGCGATCACCTGGAACTATGCAGCAGAAGCGGAACATCCGGATCATAGAATGGGAAGACCTGGACAAGAGGAAGTTCTACTCCCTCGGCGTGTTCATGACTTTAACCACACGCGCCACCATCTACCCTTTCACCCTGATCCGAACCCGGCTGCAGGTCCAGAAGGGGAAGTCACTTTACAGCGGCACTTTTGACGCCTTCTGTAAGATCCTTAAGGCAGAAGGCATGCGGGGACTGTACCGGGGCTTCATGGTCAACACCTTCATGCTGATCTCAGGTCAAGCCTACATCACTACCTATGAGCTAGTTAGGAAGTACGTCTCTCGGTATTCCTCCAATAACACCGTCAAGTCTCTGGTGGCCGGCGGCTCTGCTTCTCTGGTGGCGCAGAGCATCACTGTGCCCATCGACGTGGTCTCCCAGCATCTCATGATGCAAGGCCAGGGGGAACATCTCACACGCTTTAAGCTCAAGCCCAAGGTGGCCGTCGCTGCATCTAAGTACAGAGTGACTTTTGGCCAGACCCGAGACATTACAGTGCAGATTTTTGCCGCAGATGGTTTTCGGGGTTTTTACCGTGGCTATGTGGCGTCTCTTCTCACTTACATCCCTAACAGCGCAGTGTGGTGGCCTTTTTATCACTTTTATTCAGGTGCTCTTACTTCTTACTATCCTCATGGGCTGCTATTATTACACATACCCAACTCTGCTTCTGTGCATTTCATCCATTATCCATAATAACACAACATATTGATATACAGTTCTTTAGTAGCAGGATGATATATATTTGTTTTAAACTCGGAACCAGAATAAGGTACCTCAAGTACACATGTTGAAACGTGTTGTGCTGAGCTACAGAATCCTCTGCTTGTTTTGGTTCTGAGGTCTAATCCAGTTAATTCTCACACCCTGAGATGCCATGCATTTACCTAGCATGATTCACATGTGAAAACACCAAAAATAATAGAAGGACTGTCGCAAAGTTTGTCCTTATGATGGATTTGTTCTGCTCTCCTGTTTCTCTGCAGGGAGTGGCCTTGTTCTGGTGTGTTTAGTGTAATTATTCCTGTGTGTTTGGGGTTTTAACTGCTGAAGACAAGAACGTGAACAACAACCAAAAACATAAACCTATGTTGAAGATTATAGGTTGTTTTAGGCCACATAGGATCATTATACTACATATCATTCATTCATTTATCTCCAAGTAACTGCTTTATCCTAGTCAGGGTCAGGGTGGATCTGGAGTAGAGGTGTCATAAGACTTTTATTAATTCCACATGAGAATTTTATTAATCCTTCCAGCTCCCAAAGGAATTCTAATTAGTCATTTAAACCGTAGCAACGCTGACCAGGATAAAGTACTTACTGAAGATGAACACATGAATCCGAGCCAATATGCTCCCATGATGTTACACTCCTGTGTTAATGAGCATCATGTGACTGCCCGTGAAAAAGCTCCCGTGACTTTTTGTTATATCCCATGGGATCCCGAACCCTGATCCAGAGCCTTTCAGGAATTCTGGGAACAAGGCGGAAATACTTTTCACCATATCCAGCTAGCGTCGTCTTTGTAACCCCAGTGTACATCAGTAGTTTTATTATTTTGATAGTACAGCCCTTGGTATTCCTCTTTTCTCAGGAACACCTTTCAGGTGGCTTTTCTACTAATTCAAGTTACCACAAGGTGACTAAAGAAGTACAGACACAGAGGAAACTAGCAAAAGAGTAGAACAGTATTTACATTTATATCAGGCATTTATTTGACATTAAAATGATTTCATCTCAATGCCATATATGCTTATAGTTTGTGTGATATAATCAGTTGTCATGTTTCAACATGCCACTGCTTCTGCGTTCCTTTGAAAAAGCAGTGGAAGGCACATAGAAGACGCCTTTTTGAGTTTCTCAAAGACTTGTAGACTAATGCAGTATGTGTTGTGTGCTGAAACAGAGCAACTGTCCCGACTGGCTCCGTCCAACTGCCCTCACCTCCTGCTGCAGGCTGTGGCTGGACCTATGGCTGCTGCCACCGCCTCCACCCTCACCAACCCCATGGACGTAGTGAGAGCCAGAGTGCAGGTAAACATACCACTTGACTGAGCAAACCTTCATCAGAGAGATGCACAGAGCAGTGATTTTATAACCTAGAGATAAAGCAGACTGAGAGTTGATTGAAGTTGCTTTCATATTAGCCGTGTTGCCAACACACTTTTTGTTTGTTTGTTTGTTTGTTTGTTTTTTAAACATGAAATCATATGGGAAGCGGCTGCTTTTAAAACGTAGTGATTCCAAAAAAAGGTCAACTTTTCAGAAAAGTGCCAAGTGATGGCTCACAGCCAGTCAATCTGGTCCAAGGTTGAGGGTCAAGTGAGAAAAAAAAATATAGAAGGCAAAGTGTAGGTAAAAAAAAAAAAACTCCTGTTAGTGATCGATTTATAAGGACCAAAATTCCTTATTCCTTGACACTGGGGCATCTTTAGGGTTGTTTACAACAATTTAGAAGCGATGTATCCACTAGATCTC
>JAOTRR010000012.1:4856916-4867220 GCA_028570945.1 Gogo arcuatus | reverse complement strand
AGCAGTTGGGGGTTAGGTGCCTTGCTCAAGGGCACTTCAGCCATCATACAGAGTGGTAAGTGATAGACCTTAAGTGATAGACCACATCCAGTATAGTGGTGTTACTTTCTGACACTAGGAGGTAACTGACACCACTGAGAGAGATTTCCAGGGCCTTTGGATTATAGGTAGTGATTCTACATTTCCTACAATAACAAGTTTTAGCCTGGGCACATACAGTGAAGGAATTGAACATCAATGTACAAACCTGGCCACTAATAGTGGGAGGATAACAGTTGCTGAGTGCAAGTTACTCCTTGATGTTTACTGGCTGGAGAAGTGTGTACCCAGGTTACAAGTTCACTCCTTAAGGCCTCTAGAACATAGACCTCCATAATGAGCTTGTCAGAAGCTCCAGGGTTTCCACCTGGAGTGTCCATGTCCTTATCAATATCCCATAGAATGGGAGTGGCCAAGAAGATGGGCGGTAGAAAAGTGTTTGGAACAGAGTCGTTAAACTCAGGGTCAGGGTTGATGGTTGTAGACCCATGACCAGGCATCAGCTTTAGTATTCTTTAGAACCAGTTCTGAATAACTTGGTGAAGTAGAAGATGCTGGGCCTTCCAGAAGTATGACGACATGTTCTCCAGTGGTCTGTGAAAACAACAAAAGAATGGAGGCCTGAATCCAGCTAATGTCTCCAATTGTCCTGGTCCTACTTGATTGTAGACCCCAGTTGCCCATCATAGTTAAGTTCTGTGGGTGTGAGCTTCCAGGAGAAAAACTGTGCAAGTGGGTAGGCCTTGGCTGGCTCTTTCTGACAAGGGAGCCCTGGCCCCCACCTCAGAGGTGAATGGCAGTGAAGGATTTGAATGAGGAAGAATGAATGCCCTGTGGTGAACTTCCTCTTTAATGAGGTGAACTTCATCTGCAGCTGGAGACCACGGGAGCCAGCATGGCACACTTTTGAGGAGCACAATTATGGGTGTGGGGAGGGTGCTTTAATTCTTGATGAAACCTTTGTAAAAGCGAATGATACCCTAAGAAGGAGACTTAGATGGAAGTCACACTTTTCTGTCTTCACATACAACTGGTGCTCCAGTAACCTCGTTAAATGACCCTCAAGTCACAGATTTCTTCCTCTAGACTTGAGAAGTATATCAAAATATCTTATAAACCTATGAAGCATGTTACAGAGGACATCATTGACAAAGTACTTGAAAATCAATGGGACATTAGCTAGTCAATACAGCATGACCATGTACTTGTAGTTCTCCTTCCCAGAACTGAATAAGATGTATGCACTATACTGGTACAGTTTGGTGAAAAAGTCCACATGGTTGGTACAGTGTGGAGATAGTGAGTAATGGAACTTTACTGTGCCTTTGAAACTTTGACTCGATTGGTCTGAGACCACCACCTTTCTTCTCCTTGAAGAAGCTTGAAGACACATGTAAAGTTGATAGCCAGATGAATCCCTGCCTTGGGGCCTCAGTAATGTATTCCTTCATGGGGGCAGTTTCTTTGATAAACAGGAGAGCTCAAATAAATTTGACAGCAAGGTGGTAATGCACCTGGGAGGTCTATGGCACAGTTAGGAGGAAGTTCTGTGGTTTTGTTCTTGCCAGGTCACTGTTCTCAGGTGGAAGGTCAAACTGTGTGTCTGCTGCTAGGCTTTCTAGGAAGACTGGAGGCTGAGGCAACTGTCCTTACACTTGTGTGACCAGGCTACAGTTTTCCTGCAGGTTCAAGAAATATGATGGTCATGTATTTTTAATTATGGCCATCCTAGGATAACTGAGTGCTGAGGTAAGTCCATATCTTAGAGAGTCATGGTTTTATAATGATCATGTTCTACTTGTACCAGCTAGCTGTGTTGTTTTTAACCCCCTTCCCATGTCCAGAGGACATCCATGCTGTTTATCAACCTTAGAATCACAGGAAACTGCAGGGAGGATTAAACTCATCTCCCAAAGAGCTGGCTGGCTGTTGTTCAGAGGGATGTTCCTTTTACAGGGTCCATGTTTAGTGGTGAAACTTTGAATAATGATCCAGTCTGGACCAGGGATACACCATTAATAAATATACAGTCCCAAAAATGTGCCACAAAGCAAGCCACAGGTGATAATAAACGGAGTTAATAATCAGGGGGCACTGGGGACGTGTTGCCAGAGTCATCAGTCACAAGGGTCTAAAAAGGCATGATGGACAACACATGAATCTGAGGCAGGAGCTGTAAGGCTATCACTGCAATGCTCTGTAATGCTTACTGTCTCCCGAAAGCCCAACCACAGACATCATCCATTACACACAGTCATTTATTGCAATAATGAGGGCTCATCTATGGTCTGGTTATTGTCTAAATTGACTGCTAGCACTCCACTCATGTTTATTGAGGTCTGTGTGATGATGTCTCTGTATGTTCCAACTTGTTTGTAGAGTTTGGCCACTTGGGAGACAGAGAATAAGATTTACTGCAAGCAGACGCTGGTGGATGGTGATGGGCCCAAGACGTACTGGTCCAGGGAGCTGAAGGGGGATGAACTCACACTGGTGAGAATGGATGGATGGATACAGTTCTGTTTGCTGATAAGCATGCTTGGTTTACAATCCACTCATGCACAGTACTTGACCTTCAACTACACAAACTCATAAATCCTCACCAAACTTCTCATACAAAAAGGGTGAAGGGGGGAGTTAGAGGTAGTAGCTTTTCATTCACATGAAATCCTACAGAATCTCTCTTGCTCATTTGAATTCCTACAAATCCTTCATATGCTTAGGAAAGAGGCTGAAATACAGTAAGTGTAAAAGCTTGCTATCTTTCACTGCCTTGAGTCATCTCTAAAGCACAACTTAGTTTGCTAAAGAATTCTCTGCCAGCTTTTTCTCAATGCCTTAATCTGCAATCAGATGGCTATCACACAATTATAGGATTCCAAAGAGGTTAAAGGATTTGCCCAGTGGTTATGGAGTGAGAGAGAGCGAGAGAGAAAAACAAACCCAGTGCACTCTGCACTCACACCCAAAGCTCGGCAAAGAGCCAGAAAACACATTCAGGAGCTCTATACAATTACCTCCCAGCAGCATGAGAGAACTGTTTAGCAACCTTTATATGAACTTTCACCAAGCCCCCAGAAATAAACAATACTCCCTATTCAGCCATTGATACACCAGCCAGTGATAATGCTGAAAAGAGATGCAGGCGGAGCAACAAACTAAGTTGCTTTAATAGATTAGTTAGAAGCCTGTTTAACATCCGGGATACTTATGGTACTCAAGTAAAAGAAGAGCTACAAAGCCCAATGAACTGATGCTACTTATGATTTAAAAGTATTTGTCCAATGCAGGAGGATTCAAATTAAATACATGAAGTTAGACTAACTAAAGTTAAACATAAAGTTGCCATTAAAATGACATGATGTGTCCCTGCTTAACATGAATTTCACCCTGAATTTATTTTTAAGTACAGATTAAGAAAGAGGAGGAAAATTATACTCCTATTTATACCTAATACCTAATTATACCTATATAAATTATATAGGAGGAAAGATTAGTGGTTTGGGGTATGACATCAAAATTAAACAAAACTAATAGCTCATGACTCATATGTATTCATATGAAATGACACAAGAATAAGTTTAGGGTTGAGGGCAGGGATAGCTTTCATACTTTTTCCTAAGAAATCATTCATATAAAACAGAACAAAATTGAATTTAATTTATATGAAGTATAAGATAAGGTTATTTTTTCATTTAAGAAACTTTAATGTCTGAAAAAAGGCTAACAGGCAGTCCTATGAATGATTAAAAAATGTAATTTATTTATGCACAGAAATGTTATTGAAAAGAAAAAAAGAAAGAAAAAGAAAAAAGTCATGATCTTTCAAGATATGTAAATTGGAAGGTTAAATGAAAATGTAAACAGTAAAAATGTTACTGAGTATGAGTACATGTATTTATTTTCATTCAATCATTCATCTTCAGTAAAAGCATTTTATCCTGGTCAGGGGTGTGGTGGATCTGGAGCCTTTCCTGGGAATACTGGGCATGAGCAGGGAGAATTCACTCTCCTTCACACACTCATTCACTCCTACGGGTAATGGCATAGACAGTCCCTCTACCAGCATGTTTTTGGGATGTGGGAAGAAACTGGACAACTTGGAGGAAACTCGGAGGAAACTCAGGAGACATGGAGGGAACGTGTACAGAAACTAAAAACAAACAGTAACTGGAGCTCAGGAATGAGTCGGTAATGTTACCCCCACTGCAGTAATATGCTGCCCTTTATTTTTAGATATTTTCAGGTAAATTCAAATAAACTAAAATGATACTCATTGAAGTAGCAGTGAAATATAATTACTGAAGTACTTTACACCTCAGAAAGAACATATGGATCTTTTGCCACTGCAATAGCACACAAGCAACTGAATATAGTGTTGAAGCAGATTCCAAGCCCTCACTGCACCCAAAGTTGCAGATTTTCTCCCTTTAATCTCTGGTCTCCCTACTTTTTAAGCAAACCAGTATTTAATTTTATTCTTGATGTGGATACAGAGTTACATTCTTGAACAATATTAATGCAAAGTCCTTGTCCCACCAAGAGCATTTACTGTAAATATCAAGCTGATGTCTAGAAACTATATGGAGTTATGGTGAAAAAAGCTCACTTGGATGCCATCTTTCAAAACACAGAATGGAGAAGTAAAGGTTGTGCCTATGGGTTGACTGTGGCTGTAGCAGTTTTTGTCAGTCTCCTACCCAGACTGAGCCCTGGAATGTGCAACTCAAGCGTCCAACTCAAATAGCAGCCCGACCCAGATGATCGTTTGGCCGTTCTCTTTAATTCTAGAGATGCTTTGTAGGCGTCTAAACAAACCACAAAGCTTAGAGATGATGCACAGAGGAAGAATTATGGAGAGAAGGAAGAGAAAGAATTTGAAATAAACACAATCAAGGCTGGTGATTTGTCTTTGGGAGTTCACAGTGAATCTGAGGTGCATTTCTATAAAACATGCATACTTCATTAAATTTTGCTTAAGTACAAATAAGTGAAAGACAATGTACCTTTCTCTCTGTTTCTGAACTGTTTAAAGATAGATGTTTAATTGCGTCAAGCTCTAGTCATACACACTGACACTTTTCTGCTTTTGCTTCATGTGACTAAGTAGTTGTCGAATATTAACTGATGTCTGAGCTGGCACTCTGCCAAAAAACCATAATTTTTTTTGATAGTAATAGGATGTAATGACTTGGGGGAATTCATTTAATAAACTGGCTTTGTTTTTCTCTCCCGGTTTCTCACAGACATTCGGGGCAAACGATGTGGTGTGTACACGGATCTATGTGCGGGAATGATGTTGTAGACATCATCGGCCAGTCATAAATCACCATGGCAAGCTCCAACACCCCAAAGAGTCCAAATTCTCCCCTACATCAAGCAACAGTCCTTCAGTTTACTGTGATGCAGAATCTGAGCAACATGTTCAGTCATCTTAAGCTTCTTTTAACTGGCTAGCTGTGCATGTCCACTTGTGTCCTAACTGTGGTTCTGTGCAAGACATCCATCCAGTTTTAAACATCCAGATTTTGTCCAGTCTTTTATTTTTGTGGTATTGCATACACAAAAAACAGGAATAAAATTGAAACCCAGGATCTGAAATGTGTGCGTTTTGTGTTTTAGTTCAAGCCTTTTTATGTCAAAGATGTTGAATAGCAAAAAAAAAAAAAAAAAAGAGCGAGAGAAAGAAAATATAAAATTCCCTTTTATCAGCAAATAATTCTACCTGAAACAATAAAAGTACAACTGCTTGATTGATTGCTAAAGTAACTGTAATATGTAATGTAACTGTAATGGGATCCTGAAGGACCATCCTGAAGCTGAATATTTTTCTCTAATGACATCTCTAACTGTTTTATTCCTCTTATACCCCAGCAATGTGCTGCGGAATATAATTTTAAATTTAGTATCGAACAACATATACTTTTAACCTTTTATAGTTACATTTAATGTTGTGGAATATCTCCAAGACAAGTTAGTATAATATATAAAACAGTCATTGCCTCACCAGCCTCTTTTTCTCTCTCTCACTTTTAGTTAATAAGACAAAAAAATTCTGATAGTCGCGTTACCAAGAAACCGGAAAGCTCAAACTCCGACTCCTCCATCCTGGAAACTCTCCTGTAGAGGAAAACTTATTGACTGTTACAAAGCACTGACACTGGAGACTCCTTCAATAAAGGTTAAATAAATCTGTGCAGTTATAGAAAATTATATTAAAAATGATTCAATATCTTCAGACCAATCAGATTCGAGAATTCATCAGCACTGTGGTGTAAATGTAAAGAAAGTACTACGAATGAAAAAGTGCTTTTTCTCCTCATTTACAGCAAACTTGTTTGCTGCCATACCTGCTACAAGAGAGACATTAGAACCTGGCCATTGTTATAAATTATATTATTTGGATCAGATATTGCATACTTCCTACAGGGAAAGTGTTTTATAGATGTAGTATGTTTAGGGACTGGACATGTTTACTTGCCTTAACTTGGCACATTATATTTACTTGGTACTGAATGTTTATTAAAGAACAAATAAAGGGAGAAGAGGCTCATACCAAGGTATACCTGAGTCAGGGTTGAATCCCTTCACATTTCTTTATTTCTTTTAAATGAAAAGCTTAACTTGGTGCTTAAATATAATTAAAATTTTTTGGATATTGAAACAAACATTTTTTGCCTTCTCTCAAAATTCCCCAAAGCCTCAATATATTGAACAGACTGTCTCTGTCAGCGCCTTTAGGATTAGCATTCTTTTCCTGACCTTAAATGCGTTAGCATTATCTTGCGGGAAACGAGTCTGTCTGGATCAGATGGGATGTCATGCCGGAGATGCCGTCATGTTTCAGCCACCAGCGTCTCTCATGCAGTGCTGCAGCAATTAGTCTCTGTCTCTGCTGATGCTTCGGGCTAGAGGATTAGGATGGAGTGGGAGAGAAAAAGATGAGGCAGGATGGGAGTAATACACAGTCATTCTTTACTCTTTCTGGCTCACAGGCACTAAAGCTGGCACAGAGGGGGTTAGATAAAGGGCCTCAGTTCTGGCTCACTGGATTTCACTATGTGCCTGAACATGAAAAAAAGTTATACTCCATACTTACATACTCCATACTCACTCATTAGATAGTAACCTGATTCCATTTACCTACAGAAAAAATCTGAAGTGGGTGATGACTCAGTGTTTAATCTTGTAATTCTAGCGTGCTGGAAGACTGACTTCATGCATTCATCCATTTGATTTATCCTGGTTAGGGTCTTCATGGATCCGGAACCTATCCTGGGAACGTTGTGTGTGAAGTAGGACCACACACTAGATGGGGCATCGGTCCATCTCAGATCACCATGCACACGCTCGTTCACACTTAGCGTAGACAATCCACCGACCAGCATGTTTTTGGATGTGGGAAATAACCAGAGAACCCAGAGGAAACCCACACACAGAAAGAACATGACAGAAACTCCACACAGAGGTCAGGATCAAACCAGGGACCCTGGAGCCATGAGGCTGCAATGCTACCCGTTGCACCAAAGCGTTCAGCAGAATTGTGCGAATATCACCCTTTTTATGTCAATAGGTTCTGGTGGTTTTCCTGATATGCCTCAAAACACTGTTAAAATAAAACCTGTTCAGTTTAGAGGTTAGAAGGTTGAACATCTGTGGTGATAATTATATATCTGAAAAGATCCAGATTTACATGAAGGTCTTCATAAGCAAGACTGGAATAGTGTTTTCACATGTGGCAAATGAGAACGTTACAGGTAGCATGGAATTTTCATTGCAAAGATGTCAATGCAATGTCACTGCAATGATGTAATGTTATCCCGTTCAAATGAAAGACTTTTGACCTGCAGTTTGATCAGAAGCTGCAGACTGAGATGATCCTCCATTCTGAAAGATAAGTCAGTGCTAGGGCTCACCTCACTCAGAGCACAGTGATAGAATCTGTCAAAAAACCAGAAAAGCATCACTGAGTTAAAGAAGTCGAACTCAGTGACAATGGCATTGATGGAGATGGCAACATTACCCTTAATATACAGTATATTCCTACAAGAAGGAAGCTATTGAAGAAAAACTTCAGACATTTGACCTTGCTGTGATCGTGACCCTTTTTTGAACCATTTCTAAAATCTAATCAGTTCATCTGCTGGTTATGATGATAATTCCATATAAATCCTACAAACATTCAACCACTCATTCTTGAGATATTGCACTAATGGTTATCTTGGATGGATAGACAACTCAAAAACATAATGCCTCCATCACTCAGTGGCTGAGGCATAAAAACCATTCAAAAAAGCATCCAGTGACCTTAACTCCTATTTCCATACTCTGTGTTTGTCTACATAAACCTTTGGAAGAACTTAGTTGTGCTCAGATGGGTAGTGTGGTTGGTGGGCTCTATTATGTTGAACAGAAATTTTTTTTGAGATTGCTGCTCTCCTCTCTTACTTTCTCCTTCTTCCACTGGCATTGACCTACAACTTTCCAACCAAAAGCCACAACATTTTTAAAATGGGAACACTTGGGTGGTCATCATTATACAGTGCCATCAGCTTTATCTTGTGTTTAGACAGGAAGCAGCCCTGTTAAATTTGTGGCTTAGTGCACACGTTTGTGATCCTGAACTGTACAGGGACATAAAGCCACAAGATAACTACAGACCTTGACAGATGGAAACACCACACATTCAAATTTGAGTGCAGAGAAGGGAATAATTTACAGTCTTAGACGGCAAGTGTGTGTCACCCTGCATTCCAGGTCTTGGATTATCTTCAAGTTCCATTATGGAGAAAATGAACCAATTCTTGCTGGATGGATGAAGTAACGAAGGAGTAAACATTCTTGTTATAAAGCAGAGAGCTGTACTGTAAGTTATATGTTGTAGGTTATATAACAATAACCTGCTACAAGATTCCTACGATATTAACTTGAATTTTACTGTCTACGTACTGAAATAGGCTGTATTAGGAAGGCGCATTTTCCCTTCACACATTACAGAACAACTCAGCATTGTCTACTTGACCTCAGTCAGAAACGTGTGCTCCTGCATCACTGTCAGCGACAAAACAGTAACCACAGAGAGCGAATCCATCTTGCAGGGTGCTAAAAGGCTGTCCTTTCAACGTGTTCACTTCACAGGCCCGGGCACCGCGGCACGGTGGACGTTCCCATTAGGCTGCAGCACCGTTGCCATGCTTTCTGACCTGATCGCTGTTGAAAGAATCAGTTTCCCCCCGGCTGGATCCCAATAGTCCTCCCACGCGCACCTCCTGTCCCACTGATGAGCATAGGCTCTGACGCTCTCCTACTCGGCTGAATTAAATAATTGTTTTGGCACAGTAGTAGGTAAGAAGAGGGGAAGACTGAAACACTGGGCCTTCTGTCAGCTACTGTGTACACACCACGCTGGCTTTATAGACATGAGGGCTTTTTAGGGGCACTATTAAGTGCCAAACAGGCACAGATCAGGGCACTACACTACTCCGTCCTGGAGTTGGGAGGAATCCGATGTGAGCTGGCATGTGAGGTTTTTGGAGAAGAAAGGATCCAAATATTGAAGTTAGAAGGAAATCAGAATGAGGAACTCAGAATGTGGTACATGAGCTCCTCCAGGCTTTTATTCTTGTGTCAAGACTTAGGGCTGAAACGGTTCGGTCACTTTTTCCTGGCTTTAGACTGTAGTGCTGAGAGGAAACAACAGAGTAATGGCAAAGTACACTGGCTTTTTGAATCATAGTTGTATGGTGGCCTGGGAAAACCTTTCACATTGTGAAATATGAATATTTTCTACTATATGGAGGTCTGAAAATGACAGGTTTTCTCCTTCAACCACAAGTAATGTTCTAGCAAGTCTGGCAGTGGAAAAAAAGGAGCAAATTGCATTTAAAGGTTCCAGTCAAATTCTACTGATTACTTAAAGGCAACTGCAATTTATTTATTGATTTAATTTGCATTTCACTTATTATAATATGTAAGATACCTTTATTACTAGCCTTCAGCCTGGCAGACTTTTCAAGGTAGAAAAGAGGTTGTTGTGATGAATTATATGTACAGTTGAGGCCAAAGGTGTAGGTAAAAGACATTCAAACTCCACACAATTCATATGTTACGTCAATTAGGGCATCTACTTTATTTCTATAAGAGGTCATTTCAAAATAATAACTAAGACAAAGATTTATTTCAGCTTTTATTTACTACACTGCCCAGCCCCCCCAAAAAAAGTCGCCATTTGGATTTAAATAAGCAAATACATAAGAGCCTTTGAT
>JAOTRR010000012.1:4809761-4832279 GCA_028570945.1 Gogo arcuatus | reverse complement strand
TACAGCGCCCGGGGAGCAGTTGGGGGTTAGGTGCCTTGCTCAAGGGCACTTCAGCATGAATAAACAAAGTATCCTAAAGTATTTCAGTTATACTAACGTTGCATATATATGCTATATTTGAGTGATGACAATGGATTAAACTTTTTTCCCCTCATCAAAGAGACTATACCTTGAAAACACAACTAATAAATCTGCATGTTTCAATATGAAGTTATGTATAGTTATGTATATAGGCCTAATTAAAGTAACTGTGTTGTGTACATAGTTCAAAAGGGGTTTTTTTTCATGTACAATTGGGCCTGCTTGCCTATTTTTGTACTATCCAAAATATTTTAATACATTTCTATTCAAATGAAGACGTTTGCCTTTTTTTTTCCTGAGGGGTGGGTACCGGCTGATAATATCGGTTGTCGGAAATCAGACCTTTCTTTTAATCATCAGTGCCAAAAATTCAGAGCACAGCATATAGGTCAGGCCCTAATTTATATGCTTAATACAATTAATATATTTTGTATAATCTAAGTGATGTTTGTGTGAAAGAGTTTGCTTCAGTTAAAAAAAATTTAAAGAAGAAATATTTGAAGAGGGATATTGACTGATACAAGGCTTGAGTATTGCTGTCCCAGAAGAAAGTGATATCCAGCCATCTCTAAATAAAAGTATGACAGCAGCTCCTGCAACTGAATAATTTAATCCATTCACCGACTCTTCACCGTTACGTCATTTAACGTTACTTGGAAGTTGTATCATGAAATTTTCTTCCTAGTGTTCCACCTCTAACTGCACGAGACATATGTAGATGCGAGACGAGTACTACCTTGTTTTTCTGTGAAGGCTGTGTGGAGGGAGCGGTGCCTGTACTGGAGGCTTGTGCACTCAGTTGGCTCTGGTGCTGTGCTGGAGTTGCTGGGGGGATGTTCTGCACCGAGATACCGTGTGGTGTGATGTGGTGGATCTGCCCCGGTGTGGTGACGTTTACCAGGTCGTTGGTCTGCACCTCAATTTTGTATCCAGGCGGCAGAAAGGTGTTGAAGCCCATAATGAGGTCTGGGTGACCCTTAAAGAGCTGGGACACTCGACTAATCACACCCGGAGTGTCGATACTGAATGGGGAATCAAAAAAAAAAATCTCAGTTAATTCAGAAATACTTTTTAAAAAAAAGAATTAATTAAAAATAACGGATATCCTTCGCGTCTTAACTCCAACAATCAAAGTTCACCTCTGAGACTTAAACTCTTTCATGATGTCCAGAAAGTCATTGTAAACCTGTGGCTGACTTCCAAACTGCAGCTTCACTTGGTCCAGGTAGGACAGGGCATCCTCCACCTGCAACAGAACAAAAGAGGAGTTTTTGTGTTTCCCCCCCTCATAAACCTTGAACACATCTGTATCTTTTTCACTCAGACATGCAGATGACATGTAAACTTCATAAAAATCCATTCACTCACCCTTTTTAAGCAAAAGTACAAGTGCTATAAACTACATTTAAAATCAGTGACTATCTACAATAATTTTATGATTAAATCATAAGCATAAAATTGCACAATGCATAAAATGATGCAGGCCAAGGTCTTCAGTTCAGGTTCACATCAAACATCAGAACGAGGGGAAAAATGTGATCTCCGTGACTCTGACTGTGGCATGCTTGTGCTGGTTTGAATATCTCAGAAATTCCTGATCTCTTGATTCTCACACACAACAGTCTCTAGTGTTTATACAGAACACAAGACTCAGGGTCGGTAAAAATAAGCTACAGGACGATGCAAAATCTGGTTTTTGGGACGCTCTTGGGACAATAAATGTTGCGTACGTTTGCACTCAATGCCTGTAAAATATATCAAGTAACAGATGAATGAATGCTAGATTGTGGTAAGGAACTTGGGACTTTTTTTTTTTTTTTTTTTAAACAACAAAAGTGATTACATCTAAGCGTTGCTTTTCCAGTCTTCAACTCAAACAGCATCATGATGATGTAGAGCAAATTAAAACAGTGAAAAACTCTTCACAGCAACACAGGGAACCAAAACGCACACAAGTGTTTCGTCTCATGACATATTTTTATGTGAACGTTGTCAACTTCGAATACCCCCACATGCTACTGTTTCATCGACACTGTTGTCTGAACTGGCTTTATTTTTTTTGACAAAAACAAAGCATGCTGTTGCTTTGAACTGGAAGTGCTTACTGAATGCAAAGCAGCGTGGATGGAATAAACGAATGCTTGCTATGTAGACATTCTGCTCATGTGTAGGATAGGCTGCAATACTGACAACCCCAAGCAGTATGTACACTATACGGCCAAATTTTGTGGACACATGACAATCACAACCAAAACAGCCTCCACTTTTCTGCAAAGTCTTTCCACTCAATTTTGGAATGTCACTGTGAGGATTGACCCATTTTAGCCACAAGAGGCCACTTGAGTTCTTCCAGTCCAAACTTGGCAAGCCATGTCTTCATGAACCTCGCTCTGTGCTCAGGGGCATTTTCATGCTGGAACAGGTTTGGGCCTCTTAGTTCCAGGAAAGGGAAATTGTAATGCTACAACATACAAAGACATCCCAGACAAGCTTGTGGAACAGTTTTGGGAAGGCCCACATGTGGCTGTGATGGTCAGGCATCCATATACTTTTGGCCATAGAGTGTAGATTTGTGTTCAATTAACCGAGTCTCCACTTGCCGTCTTACCTTGAGTCTCTGGAACTGCTGCTGGCCGGGTGCAGAGGCAGTGGGGTTGGGTGGGTGACTGTGACTCTGGACCAGCGCAGGGCCATGTGGCTGTACAGCTGAGCTGTGGTGATGGGAGCTGCCGTGAGCAGTAGGGTTTGGAGCGTGGCCATGACCTCCAGAGCCCTGAGCCACAGTAGGAACCTACAGAGAACCATCACAAAACACACCAGTAGTAAACCAAGGCCACTGGACTTGGCTTCTTGGGACTCAGTCCCCAGAGATGTCATGTTTTTACTATTTCTATTACATTTTATTATTAATCTGCAGTCTGACTTCAGAGCAGGACAGCAAAACATCTTTCTTTGATGTATCTTATTTTCCCTGGTGTGTGCTGCCGAACAGACAAAGCCGTGAATGTCTGCTCTCAAAACATGAATTTAAATTAAGAAAATGAAACAGTGCGTTCTTTATCGAGGAGACTTCACTATACAAGTACAGTATTTCCCACAGGATTTTGAGAGACTATAATGGGTGGACCTCGCTCAGATCCTCTAGGGGGGTCGTGGGGAGGAAAATTTTGTATATTTTAAAGATAAAGGCATCAATCTGGTGCACTTTGAGAGCAAAGTTACAAGGTTAGATTTATGAAGAATTTTGTGCACTAAACAATTTTGGGTTTTAGTAATTTAATCATAAACACACTGGTTGTATAGGTATGAATGGTGATGACGCAGCAAAAAGGTCACACCCGCAAAGCATGGTAAAGTTTAAAAGTTCACAAATGGGGGGGGGTTGGCAGAGCATACATTTCAGCCCTCAAAGATATGAAGCAGAAATGGTTACCCATGTTCAACTGGTTTATTTTTCATAAAACATAAAATACTGAATAGAGAATATACAGAATAATATATAGAATAATCATTTAATTTTAGCCAAAAATAGACCTATTTCGAACTTCACCTTGATTAGTTACCGCTACTTCAACTTATAGTTAACATACCAAATAGCCTAAAGTTACTACCTCTGAGGAGCAAGTTGGCTCTTCATGTAACTTTAGGCTATTTGTAACGTCAACTATAAGTTGAATTAGCGGTTACTAATCAAGTTGAAGTTCGAAATAGGTCTTGAGGAAGCAATGTCTGTTGACGGAACATCCAGAAGCACCCAAGCACAACTGGATGTATGGAAGCGAAATAGGCCAAAAGTATTGCCGCTAGTTTCAAACGTCTTGGCATTTTAATTTTGTTTTCTTGAACCATTTCGCTTTCTGTACATCTACTTGTGCTTCTCACTTATGTTAGTTCTGCGAATACGTATGGTCACCTGACAAATATGCAAGACTTGTAGTATGGTGTCATAAAGGGAAACGGAATTCCGAAGGGAACGGAATCGGCTGCTTCAGCAGCTGCAGCAAAGACCTTAACAAAGAATCACATCTCAGAACTCGCTGAAATATCACAGTAGCTCTGGTTAGAGCATGCAATCATATTTTGAATGACAAAAATACTCTACTGCATGTGTTAGCAGCCTTTCTGACTCAGAAACAAGCTAAAATTCTGCAAATTCAACAGCACACTGTTTTAAAGCAAGTAGACAAGAGTCGGACACACTGACGTTAACGTTCCCTAACTAAGCTAAAGTTAGAGTAACGCTAACTATCAATGATAACTTCTGCATTAACGTTATGTGTCTGCTGCCTTACACTGATAATAATAAGACTGTTTGGACTAGTAGATAAGTGCAGTGGATACTGTAAAGTTAACAATACTTTTCTCAAATCAAATGGTATGGTGTGCTCAAAATGCTTGGTGTCTCGGTATCTAGCAGAGATTCCCAACACTGTTGCAAATTGTGCCAAGCCTAGCTCTGACTCACTGAAAAGCGGAACAATTATTCAAAAAAGGGTAACAAAATGCAACACGAATTCTCAGATAGAAAACATAGGCTGTGATTTTCTAATATAGAAAAACTTGAGTTTGTGCAACTAAGTGCTTGGGAATGTCACGTGCAACCGAGCACTTGAGAACACTGTGTGTTAATTGAGAAATTGGGAATGTTGTGTGTACCTCAATTACTGGGAATGTTGTGTGTAACTGAGTGACTGGGAAGGGTGTATGTAATTGAGTGCTTGGGAATGTTGTGTGTAATTGAGAGATTGGGAATGTTGTGTGTACCTCAGTTACTGGGAACGTTGTGTGTAACTAAGGAAATGGGAATGTTTTGTGTAACAGAGATTGGGAATAGTGTGTGAAATTGAGTGACCGTTGTGTGTACCTGGTAACTCTGGGGTACAGGGTACTGGATGCCAGAGGTGGGCTGCACGTTGTCGCTCACAGCCTCGTACACCGTTGGCGCTGGAGCCAGAACCCTGTGCTGGAAACCCTCAGTGCCTCCTGAGAGCCTACGCTGCTGCGCTGCAAAGCCCGCGTCCTGATCATCCAAACGCCGCTTCATTCTGAACTCATACTCGAGGGGGGGGGGCACGAAGACCTGCGGATGGAACGACAAACTCAATAATCCTGAATTATGGAGACCACTAAACTGTCAGACTAATCCTTGCGGGTAATTTAAAAACCGTATCAGTCAAATTTCACATAAATGGAACAAAAACATGATATTACACTTCATGTACTTTCTTATATGCTGTTCTATCTAACGTGACGTCGCTGGTGAAATCAGACATGAGTAACAGGATCACTGAAAATCAGGCTCTGTAAATGTCTAGTTTTAGAGGCCAGGTAGGAGGTTTACCTGTAGCATATAATCGAGAAACCAGACAAGACTTTAAACCTGGAGTAGTACAAAACTACAAAAGCAACCACACTGCACACATAACCATGGGCTCTGAACTCCATAAAGCCATTTTTGTTTTGTTTTAATAGCTTTCTACTTCTATGTTCTCATGAACATTGCGCACAGAACCTGGAAGCAACCTGCATCGAGAGTGAATGTAAAACTCCAAACTTAAAAGTCCGAGTTAAAGTTCAGAATAGCCAAACAGCGAAATTTCCCCTTCTCAGAAATGGAGCAATCATCTTTTAATTATCGTGCAGTTCTTCAGGCTTTCATTCACGACTTTCACAAACTGTCATTAATTCACAGTTTATTAAGTGAGACAAAATGAGCTTTGGATGTGCAAAGCCTCTGGTTATGACACTTCAACGATCTTTTAATTCCACCAGTACAGCGTGCCATTGCCTTGTGTTTAAATTAGGTAGGACACGATACACTAAAGCCACAAGACACATCTTGATAGAAGTTTCCTGAGACATAAATAAAATATTAATACATTTATTTTGTAAGCAATGACAACAGAACGAACCACTGCAATGTTAATACATTGTACTGTAAGAAAAGTTGATAAGGATTTATAAGGTGTATAAGGTCACAAATGCATTTCATGCCAACATTATTGTTATTACTACTGCTGTCTGACATCCACATGAAATGCACGAGTGTGCCGCACTTACCAATTTAACTGTAACTAGAAGGGCACTTGGTAGAGTGCATACCTCCACCAAGCCACATCTTAGAACAGCTACAGAAAAATCCTGGCTCCACAAACATATCTGGATTTGCATCAAAATCTAATCAACTATTCCTTGGCCCACGGCCCACCTTTGCTCAAAATTTCATCAAAATCCGTTCACTACTTTTTGAGTTACGTTGGGAACAGACAAACAAACAAACAAAGGAAGGTGAAAACATAACCTCCTCCAACAAAGTTGGCGGAGGTAATAATCAGAAAAACAACTGTGATTTTATTTTGTATATTTCTTCATTCCGCTGAAATTAGTTTCTAGATACGCCACTGCCAGCACAACACATGACATGCAACTAAATTATTTTTAGGCGTGAGTGTGACTTACATCAAGTGCAGCACATTTTGATTTGAACCTGCATTTCAGAGCCAGAAACCAGAGCTCGCATACATACGGTGGATCACCGTAACCACCCCTCGGATGGCTCCCCTACGGACCTACTGTGAATCCTGGAGTGTGTGAAAAAGTTGCGCAGTAGTGTACTATGGGCCATTTTTGGCATTAACTTTTTCACACGTGCCAAATGGAACGAGGTTGAGGGTCTTGTGTTTGACACACGTGCCTTAGCGCTTCCGTCTGATTAGCTTAACGTGTTGGACTATTAAGCAGGCATGCTTCACTGCAGTTAGGTTCATGCTTAGTGCTGATGCCTAGTGTGTAAGATGATCTCAAAAGAGCTGAATATTAAAGAGAAATATCACGATACACTTCATCTCACCAGTATTTTGTATCACGATATTCAACGCAATGATATTCTGTCTCATGCCTAGTTTAAACACATGTTGAGCAAAAATAGTGCTAGAGACACAACACGGGAAAACACAGAGAAACAAGATCCAAAGACTTTCTTCCATTAAGTTTTGTCATGGGCGAGATTCAGGAGAGATCAACTTCCGGGAATTAAAGGGGCCGGCTCACGGTTCCCAGAATCCTCTGCGCCAAATAGCAAGTCGCCATTTTCGATGCTATCGATATTCCAAAAACAATCCGCAACAATGCGGCGACATCCTAGGCCATAAATCTTAAATTGTAATGTGAACCTGAACATATTTTGTCAAAGTACCTATATTTTAAATCCATTCGACTGATCCATTCCGTTTTCGTACGGTTATTCTTTTGTAATGGATCAGAACCGGCCTCGGCCCTCTGTGACGGAAAGAAAAGGGATACTGCGTTCAAAGCTTCCATGTATGACACACAGAGAGGAAGAAAAAGTTCAAGATGGGTTTCGCATGGATAATTATCAGTGAATTTGTGGAGGTTTTGCTGCACAAAGTGCACAGAAGAAAGTGCACAAAGTAGCAGTCACATACTTTCAAAACAAAAACAATGAACTGGATTATGGGAAGGGTGAACCGGCCCCTTTAATAGACTTGGTTTGTCTGCTAAGTATTCTGAGCTGTGAAAATGAACAAAAAACACACTTGCACATAAGGGTCATGGAGCATATTTCACACCACAGATACATCGATGATGGGGGTTTCTGGTGTTCTCGAGTGGTTTTAGTCCAATGATTTGGTCTACAATCAAAATTCCCTCATTCGAGAACGATAAGCTTAATTTAAGTTAAATGAAATGATTTTACAGATTAGGAAATCCTAGACTAGTCAACAAGTGTCATACTTGTTACTCAATAACTGATGGCACAAATGGAGCTGTTAGAAATAACTTTAACTGTTATTGAATCATATAAATTCAGCCCACTTGTACAAACCTGTTGATTGCTTACTTAGTGTCTATTTCCACAAGAAAAAAAAAAAAAAAAAGTGTCTTTTATTTTTATATTTTTTAAGGCCTCACATTGCAACACCACTCAGGTTATCCTAAAGTCAGGATGCTGCTTAGGGGATTTTAAAAACTATGAAAAACTTTTTAAGTCTACAAATATAAATTACATAAAATTCTAGTCATTTTAATAAACTGTTAATAAACAACAACAGAACAGATTTAAAGGTTCACTACAATATTACCATTAAATCAGCAGTTCGTCATTTTTTTTTGGAAAAAAAAAGATATCACA
The DNA here is from genome assembly GCA_028570945.1 of Gogo arcuatus. Taxonomy (NCBI): domain Eukaryota; kingdom Metazoa; phylum Chordata; class Actinopteri; order Siluriformes; family Anchariidae; genus Gogo; species Gogo arcuatus. Next base: position 4,824,046 of record JAOTRR010000012.1, on the reverse strand, counting down.
ATATTTGTGATACCTCTAAAAAGTGTATCATGACAGAATTCATCATGATCATGATATTATGCTGTATCACCCAGCCATAATCTACTCCTATCTGGAGAACACGAATTTAAGAATTGCTATTCTGTAGGAGTTTTAACATCTAAAATGAGATCCCCGCTGTAACTGCCATGGTTACTAAACACACTGAGGCTATTTACAGGTGGTTCCCTTTCAGGTTCAGAGTCTAGTTCATTAAAAAAAAAAAAAAACCCACACATTTTACAGGGAACGGTGCAGCTGAGAGCAGAGTGCACTGCAAGTTCATCAACTCATTACACGGAAAAATAAACCGGGTCGAAAGCAATATACAGTACACAGCTGGGCACAAAAAGTTTTGCATTCCCATAAAGAAGAAAAAAAAAAAAAAAAAAAAAAAAAGATGATAAAGATTTTAGTATATGTTATGTGTTGCAGATGTTCGTCATCATGTGTACCAAAAATAGCCCAATGGTTCATGCTGTAACTCTGCCAGACATCACACGCTGCTCTCAGCTCAGGTCTGGAGAACGTCACGGCAAAACGCTGAGCTCTTTTCAAACGATTTCTCTGCTTTAGGTTTTACAGGAAAGGACAAATCAGTAGCGCAGACACTGAGGACAAGCAGATTTTGTGGCTGGGTTAGTTTCTACTCGAAGGACCTGTTCACACGTGGTATTAACATCTGCCTGGAGCGATCTGATCCTAAGTGGACGAGTTAAACCTGCGTCCATCATTTCTGCTGGAGGAAGAGTGCCACGTGCTTTAACCCTTTCACCACTGCAAACCGCTATATCGGTCCGGAAAACATGGAATGTTTCAAAACGACAGACAGCAAAAGCGGTCTCGTGTATTGCTCGCCATTATCACGGCAGCCCGCTTTCCGGTCTCAGTGTAGTAGGGAAACCCCGGTGTACTGTATATGCCGACTGGGTGAGAAGTCGGATTCCCCGGGATTTCCAACAACGTAATTTAGATAAGCACAATGTTATTTTATGTTAATTAGATTTACGCATCTTTCTTTCAGTAAATATTAGTGGATAAATTATGATTTTACCTGTGTTCAGTTTATTGTCATAAGTGTTACATATTCTCCAAGCAGAATTCCTCTAGTTTCCAACGGTACCAAATATATCACTATGGCACACACTCTAGTTCACTATATTTTCTTTTAAAATTGTGTACTGGTTTATATTGACTTTATCACAGTTACTTCGTGTTAACGTTATTTCTTATATAAAGTTATAGAGTGTATACAACAGTCTGTATATGAAGTTACACAGTGGTGAAAGAGTTAACTATGTCAGTCTTCAGCTGCATTTGATTTTATGAATCGTCTCCGTTTCGAATGTTTCCACTGCGTGGTTTTCAAGTGAAACAAATGACGACACGATGAAAGAAGCTGCTGGTATAGCGTCATCACTGTGTTAGCCTAGCGGTGAAGAGCTCTACCGTTCAGCGGGATTTCCAAACAGTCTCGCAATGACTATGTATTTTCCAGCTAAGACAATAATGCTGTCGATTAGGTGGTCCCTTGTTAACGTCTGAGTCGCCTTTGAACTACAAATATTAACTGGTCATATGTGTCCCAGACCTCCTCTGAACGTGCTTTGAGTGATCTGATCACGACGCGTCTCTGAGACACATTGTACCGCGTTAACATCCGCGCTTGTTCATTTACTTACTCAAACCACATTCGGAGGTGGTCTGGGACGCACATGACTACGTCACATTTGTAATGCGAACACGTAAGCGGCTCGATGCGTCCAAGCAACGAAGGACCGACTAATCAACTGCGTCGTTGTTGTAGCCTGAACATACCTAATCACTGCGAGACTGTCTGGAAATAGTGTTGAGCGGTAGTGCTCTCGTCCGCTAGGCTAGCGGATAAAGGTGATACCATAACAGTAGCTTCTTGTACGTTTCGTTCACAGCCCATGTGATGGAAACGTTTGGTTCAACAACCTGAAAGAGAAAATAAAACAAACCGTACTCCTTACTGCCTTCTGCAAAAAACACAAACGTTTAACTTGGTGTGTATGTGCTCACATGCCCAATGACCCGAATCCTGCAGTGCTACACACGTCACCTGAGGTGGGACCTTCTTCAACTTCGAACGAACTGACAAATGATCTTTTCAGAATGAGGAACATGCAGGTTTATGGAAACACCAAAAAATAAATTTGCACTGCAAAGCCTTTATAACTTCTTTGCTTGCTATGCGAGAGAAAATAAAGACTCAAAAATGCAAACCTGATGTGCTACATGATCATTTCTTTTACCTAGCTAACTACCTGCCTTAAGTTACTACTTTCAGTCTAGTTAAATGTTTCTAACCAAAACACAGGACTGGGCAGCACCCTGGGGCTTTTTCTCATCCGGAGAATAACCACGTAATAAATTTCTGATTTATTTACGTTTTGTGGAACAGGACACACTTGGTAAAATCGGGTTGAAGATCCAAACTTTTGCTCTTTGACTACTACGGTGTACTTTATATACGTTTCAGCGCTCTGTAAAACTATATAGTTTTGCTATGACTGACAGAGAAAGTCCTCTCTTCATTAGTTTGACCACCTCGTGCAGTGTGTCCCGCTCTCTCAAACACACCGCATCACATTATGAGTAAGAGTATATTAAGTGTAGGAGTGTGAGAGCAGGACAAATCTCAGGTTGAAGTTTTGCACCATTGCCTTGGGGACACACAGGAGGCATGCTGCAGAGCTGAGCATTACGCCATTGTGCTGCGCGCGCACGCACACACACACACACACACACACACACACAGCCAAGGCGCCGCCTCCCTCTCTCTCTCTCTCTCTCTCTCTCTCTCTCTCACACACACACACACACACACAGGTCTCGTTTGGACAAACTTGTCCCGTTAGTTTGATCTTTACCCCAAGCTCGTGTGCTGGAAATACAGCGTGTGTACAAGCACCACAACCAAAACGTACGTCTGACGTCACTCCTAATTCACCACAGTAGTTCAGTGTGTTGCTGAGTTTGTTTTGCGTGTGTGTGCTTGTGTTGTGCGCTATCCGCCCCTGCGCCTAAATGCCTGTCACACTGCTCCAACCAAACACTAAAACACCCAAACAAACCTTCAAACGCTGAACAAGCTACATGTACTACAAGAGCTTAGCAAGCTAGCTAGCTAGCTAACAACACTAACCGACACACACGCGCACGCGAGACCAGCTCGCGGATTTGTATGCATGCTCGTACACACTAGTTTTATTTATTTGTTGGTTGGTTAAACATAACCTCTGTGATTAACCATGTCTCCTGGAATCTAACTTTGCTATTGAGTTATAGTGCAGATTTCAACCTAGGCGCAATAGCCACATGCACACGACGAGAGCTAGCGGCTTAAACGCGCGCGCGCGCACACACATACCAAGTATTAATGTACACCGAAAAGCATCGAAGAGACGATGTTTGTAAAATGTCCTGATTGTCTTGAACAAACCCCAGAGCGAACAGTTCACACTCACCTCCTTGGCAGTTGCTAAGCTAGTCGAGTTGCTGAGCTTCACACCACACCACACCACCACGACTTCAAACAAAAATCAGAATCAACTTAAAACTATTTCGATACTAAAACACTACGTGTGTGTGCTGCTACCGGTTCCGAATGCATGCTGTCAATAAAATGCTACATCGGGTTAAATGTTAAAATAATAATAATACTAATAATAATGCGCAATACAACAAAATGGACCGAAAAAAAAAAAATCTCTTCTGAAAACAACCCAGTTGGGCTCTTTGTCGAGAGGGCGTGGCTTTTTCCTTAACACCCGCCCACAGAAGAGGCTATTAGCTCCGGATTGGTGGAATGCGCAAAACGAGTTGCTCTCATTGGACGCTTTGAACGTCACTCACGTGAATAGCTGTCTACACCGGTTCAGCCCATGCCCGCCATTCACACACACACACACACACACACACACACAAACACACAGTTTAAAACCAAGATGCCATTGATATTAGAAATCTCAAATACTATAAGTGTATAATACAACACATTATGTTTCTAACTCTGGTTGAAACGGTTTTAGTTTATTTGAAGCAATGCGCGTGTTTGTGCGTGTGTGGACACTTGTTTGGTTGCTAGGTTTCCTACCACGACGTTTTATAGCACACAAACTCGATAAGACTGAAGAATGAACAATCATTCATCTAAACTAAGTTAAGAGTTCTCTTTTGTAAATAATTAGTGAGAATGTAACTTCCTGAAGTTATTTTCACACGTGACTCTTCCCAGTCCCCAACCATGTTTTAGCTTTTAGCCATTGCCTACGTCTTACATACACGGAGATGAAACGCGAGAGCGCCCGCCCAGTTTTTTCCTTTTTAGTTTTTGACCAATCAGAGCATGCGACTTTTTTTTTTAAACAACCCGCCCCCCTAAAAGGCGTAACGGCTAAATTAAACCGTCGCCCCACCCACGAGAGGGCGGAGTTAAACACTTGCCCGGGATTCCTACTCGGTTCTGACTGACCAAGAATACAGTCTAGAGCTTTAGCTATTGAGCTAAACGGACGACATTTTGAATATTCAGTCGATTAAAATACGTAAACGAGGTCGACTACTCTTACTTTTAGCTCGAGCGAAACGGTCGTCACGAATACAAAATGATCGAAAACGCGACCAATTATCGTTACAAAAAAACCCCACAACAAAAACAAATTGTATCAGGAAAAAAAAAAAATTATAAGCGCGCACGCGCGCGCACACAAAAGAAAGCGTCAGCGACGGTGGATTTGTGTAAACCTGTCTAAAAAGTCTGGTCATGTCCCCTTTAATACACACACACACACACACACACACACACAGGTTTGCTGCTCTGTCCCGCCGAACAATAGACTCCGAAACCGAGTCACACATCCACACCGCGACATGTCTCCGATTGCATACGGCATGTTTCTGCGTTTTCCTTTTCCAAAATCTGAATCTAAAATGGGCGACACAAACTAAAGTGAGAGTTTCTTTGTTTACTCTGCGTATTTAAAAAAGAAAACGTCTAACCGACTCGCCACAACAAAACTCCCTCCTCCTCCTCTCTCTCCCTCCTTCTTCTTGATCCCTCTGTTAACTATCTACAGTTTAAAATAAAAGGCAGAGGAGATTTCCAGGACACACCAAGAACACCTTAATTCAGCACAGAAGAAAAAGAAAAACAAAAGCGACGTTTCCATCAGTCTGAGTGTGTGTGTGTTTGGCAGGCTTTGACTAGCCACCTTGCTGTCTTAGCTGCTTTAATTTGTCATTAGCGAGCAATTTCTACAGAGAGACGTCGTGCCATAGCTTTCGGATCAGTTATACACATCATTCCGCGTTGTAAATCATATATAATATACATTTTGTTTTTCTTGCCCAGCTGTTACGTACCTAGGAAAAAGAAGCCTCTTACTCCGGATTCGTGTTTGTAACAAAATTGTTGGACACGCCCCTCTGCCTTCTGATTGGTCTACGAGGACATTGACGTAATCACGACTCGAATATAAGCCGCCAAAATAGTGACAGGACAGTAGCACTGAGGGTGGAAATTTAACGACTGGGTGAAATGGTGCAGTGATTAGGTAATGAATAAAAACATAACACGCAACTGAGACCGTGTAGGTTTTCTCCAGGTTCTAATGTTCATTCCAGGTCCTCTCATTTTTTCCAGGTTCTGTGGTTTTCATTCAGGTTGTCTAGTTTCCTCCAAGTTCTATGGTTGCTTCCCCCTTCCAAAAAGGTGGATTCATGACCTCTAAAATGGCCCCTGGGTGTAAATGACTGTGTGTGCGCGCACACGCCCATGGTGTCATGGACTGGCATCCCATCCTAGGTGTATTTCCACATTGCATCCAGTGTTCCCAGGATGAAACACTTATTTATGAAGCAATGAATGACTGAATATACAGTCAGGTCCATAAATACACTATCTGGCCAAAAGTATGTGGTTCTTCCCCAAACTGTTGCCACAAATTTTAAAGCACACAATTGTATAGAATGACTTTGTATGCTGTAGCATTACAATTTTACTTCTGTGGAACTAAGATGCCCAAACCTGTTCCAGCATGACAATGCTCCTGTGCACAAAACAAGCTGCATGAAATCATTGTTTCCTAAGGTTGGAGTGGAAGAACTCGAGTGTCCTGCACAGAGCCCTGAACTCAACCCCACTGAACACCTCTGGGATGAACTGGAACACCGACTGCACCCCAGACCTCTTCACCAACATCAGTACCTGATCTCACTAATGCTCTTGTGAAGAGTGGAGGTTATTATAACACTAAAGGGAGACTACATTTGCAATGAGATGTTCAACAAGCACATATGGGGGTGATGGGCAGGTGTTCATAAACTTTTGGCCATATAGTGGATCTGGACATTGACAAACTTATTTTAGCTGTCTACTACAGTATATTGGAGTTGAAATTATTTAATGTATAGGAGCTCAAAGTGCAATGCAGTGCTTTAATTAAAAAAAAGCTATGTACATCCAAATCAGGTGAATGATTTTTAAAAAAAGTTGAAATAAGAATAAAGTTAATATCCAGATATTTGTGGACATGACTGTACTTATCTTGCAGTAAAATGTGAGCAATAGTATACATGTATCCACTGTTAAAAAGACAGCACAAAGGCTCAATATGATGAAGTGATATTTGTTTAATGTCTTCTTCTTCTTTAGTAACTTGGAATTCTTAGTTTACAGGAGTCCACTTGTCCCTGAATCAGGGTACTGGACTTCACATGCCACATTTCAGCACAGCCTCATATTACACAATCTCCTTCCAATCAAAAGTACTTGGTCATAAATTCAAGTGTTTGACATATATAAGCAGACAGCATGGCACTATTGATTATATATTTTGATTACATGACCATAAAATCATACAAACATGTTACAGAATGAAAAAAATATAAGTAGCTATTCGCAAATGAAGTAGTTTGTGGAGTATAATAGAAAAATAAAGTAGGTTAATTTGTGTCCATTGTTTGAAGAACTATATTTCTATACTTTCATATGCGTCCATACAAGTGTTTACAAGACGCTTCACTACAAGCAAATTCAATATGAATTGAGTAGCAATGGTTTACATACCCAAGAACAAAATACGTGATATTATGAAATGTGATGTACTTTAGTTACAACCGTGAACGACACAAACATATGATTAACAGGAAACACTAATTTTGCACATTGTTCATTTAAAAACATTATACCAGCTATGGAATATGTGGTGTTATGGTCCTCTACTGTTACACAATATCTGCACATACAGTGAATGCACATAGTGAACACCTGACTGAAAGTGCTTTTATAAGGTTATACAGAGATCTGAGACCTAAGCGATACTTTTACATTGGTAAGATAAGCAGCAGCATTTACAAAATCACAGCAAAATGGTGTTTTTACATCAGCAAGTACATCCGGCCCAAAGAAGCAAAGCAGAAGCTTAAGATTGAGTGCAATGCAGTGGCTGTCCAATCCCATAAGAGCTCCAAAGCAGCTGAGTGGAATTTGTAAAGGAAAAATAACTCTCCCACACTAAAGTAAGATGCCTAGAGGCTGGAACAACAAAGCTTGGTGTCAGATATTGAAAATACTGATCAGGTCACAACACAGTATTTACACTATCTGTCACATAATAGAAACCATCACATTTTCAACATCACCACCTCCAAAGTAGGTGTCCTTCAAACCCATCTCCTCTAAAAGTTGACACTTTTAGAGAAGTTTCCATTGCAGTTTTGTGCAAAATCAAAGCGATTTTTAAAAAAAAAAAAAAAGGCAACAAAACAATTGTGGATGGTCTGCGTTTCCAGTGAGCGATGTTACGTGATTAAAGCTGGGTTTTCTCCTCTTGCAATAGTCATTCCATTTAAACATGCCAACGGATCTCCAAGACCTCATAAGTGTTGGCAGGGTGATTTCAATGTGAAAAATGTTTCCCATTTTGATTTTGTCAAATATTGCTTCAAGTCATCTGAAAAATTACCTCACACACACAAGCATATAAAACTTTTGGCGATAATTGAGGTTTTTGTTTTCAAAATTCATGTGTTTCCGTTACTCATTTTTTTTAGCTCGTAATTTCAAATTGTGTATTAAGCAGGTTAAAGGAAACCTGTCTACTGACACTTTTACCCAAGATGTTGAATTTGAAAAAGACACAACAGGTGTAGGTGGTTACAGTGCTGGTATATACAGACTGTTAGTTCATTTTTCTTCCACATAAGCAAACTTTGTACACTTTCATAATCTAATTATGAGTGCAGCAGATGTGTTTGGATAATTGGACATACAGCAGGGTTTTTTTTTTTGTTTTTTTGCCTTGCTGATTTCTCATGTGATAATTTGCAGTCTGTAATATATTTGGCTTATATTTAGGGTCTGTTATTCGTGTCCAAGCACATAAACCAATGACTGATCAGTGGAAGTAATCGGATCATGGTCAGGACCTAATGAAGCTGAAATAGTCCGAAATGAAATATAGCAGGAAAGTAGAAAACATCTGTTTATGATAAGAAAAAAAAAAAAAGAATTTGAAAATGTACTGGTGAGATGATGTTTAATACAAATCTAAACTGGTGCAAGGTCTAAACGGTTCATGCAGTTAAATGAAATCCAGCTGACAGCCTGCTCTAGAATGGTTTGGTTCTATAATCATCACAGCACTGGTCATTGCAAATCCATGGCGTGAGCCAAAACAAAGCATCATGGTCTAATAATGTGTTGAAGCTCACTGAATGCATAGTAAGTATATATATATTTTTTTAAATGGAACAATTGAAACAATTCAACATTTGCTAATCATAAGCAAGGAATGTCATCAGAAGCACTATTTTGAAATGAAGTGGAGGAAGAGAGCATGAATGGACTTGCTGCCTGAACAGATTCATAACATGTTAAAATAATCTCACAGCCACAGAAAGTCTTCAGTAAAAAAACAAAAACAAATTTGTTTCATAAAAATCCACTGATACAAACATTGGGTCTCATTTATCAAACTGGATACTCTCACTCCTGAATGTGTGTAAATTTACGCACAAGACGACAAACTTGTGTAAAACTCAGCTGATCGGCTTCAGGTTGTATCATTTGCATGGATTACTGCACCTTTATATATGGATTACTCTGTCAAATTCAAACAGTAGGCATTTTCTTTTAATGTTGCGCAATGCTACACAGGACAGGAAAGCCATCCAGAGGGTCATGAGGATGGCGGAAAAGATCATTGGGTGTACACTTCCATCCATGGAGATCTTTTGGACCAGGTGTCGGAACAAGGCCAGCTCCATCTTACAGGACTACAATCACCCTGGGCAATAACTGTTCTCCCCCCTGCTGTCTGGTCGTCACTACCACCGTACTACACTGCTCTGCTCACTTATTTAATCATTATACCTTTTCATTATTGTTGCTTTGACATCACATCTTTTGCCATTACTATTTACTAGTGTTGTAGTCAAGACCACCTCAACCAAGACAAAGTCATGAGCAAGACCAAGGCAGGGTGAGATGAGTCAAGACCAGGACCAGACCAGTGAGTGTGAAGGTGGGTGGGAGGGGTAACAGCTGTTAACAGTAACAAAAACTTCAAATTAGCAATGAGACATGTTATTGGTTGCCTTTGAAGCAGGAGGTTTTGCATTCAGTCATAGTAATGATGTTAAGAATAAATCTAGACAACGTACACGCAATTTAGTGATATCCCTGCAGTTGTGGTCTTGACTAGTCTTGAAATAAAATCCCGAGTGCTCCTTGTCTGAGACCGAGTAAAAATGCGGTCAATTCCGAGACGAGTCCGAGACCGTCAAAAAGACCGATCCTACGTACAACACTACTATTTACTATGCTCTTATCATTGTACTGCATTTGGTCACTTTACTACATTTTGCACCACCGACCCTAGTATTATAACTAACTTAGCCACATAATTCTACTTAGTCACTTTTTATTGTACTTTTACTGTATTTTAATGTACTTCTGAATGCATTTCTCTTTTATTGTACTTATGTACTCAGTTTTTAGGATTTATGTTTAGAAGTGATATAGGAGTGAGTGGGGAGTAAGCATTCCATTGTACTTGTTACACATGGTAATGAAGAATCTTGAATGTCTTGAACTTCATCAAAGCCAGCACTAAGTGACCAACCTGGTATGTCTCAAGCTGCACACTACTCCCTTGTGTGCTACGTACCATATGAGGCTTCCTATGCCTTCCTGCTTTTCCAACATGGTATGCATTGGAGGATGCATTGGTGTGCGAGGGATTTCTGGCCAACAGTCAATGAGACACTGAATTTAAAAGAGAACAAAAAGACATGCTTCTTGTTCACGATCACCTGGGTACAGTAGATATATTCAGATATATTTTCTCCGTTTTCATGTCAAGCCATTTTCTTTATACCTCACTTAATTCACGTCAAATTCACATTCTCTCTAATAGGCTTCTTGACTTTGGCCTTGTCAGGTGCTGTTGAATGATGTATTTTTTTTTTTTTGGCATAGACAACTCAAAATAACTTCCACTTCTACCTCTGAGAAAGTCTTTTTTTGGTGTTCGCTCATCATTTCAGCACTGTGAGCTTTGCTTTTTATGGAGGAGTTTTGTGGGCATCAGCAAATGCAAAATCAGCTGTGCTATGCGTGTGCCTGCTCATTTTGTGGGTGATTGGTGTTCATTCATCAATATACACACGCAAGTACGGATAAAATCAGTGTTTCTGAAACGTTTGTAAATCCGGCGGAAATTTTTATTTCGGTTTGGCTTGCTCAAACATTTACACACAACTTTACTAAAAGCCTGATAAATGAGGCCCATTGTTTCCTTTGGACAACATGAAGTTACAGTGAAGCTAGTTTAGGATATAAATATAAAAGCTAAAACAATACCCAGACAACGTATATATTTACCATGGGTAATTGTGGGAAGTGGTCCATCTGTGAATAGTGCTACATACTCATATTGTAACAATACAGTAACTGTAGGTTGAGACTTCAGCCTGTGGAACACTAACAGGACAGAGGCCCAACACGCTGCGTCCAGTGTGAATTTGTAGTCATGACGAAAATACCAAGTACTTCTGAAGCATCAGAACTAATTCAGTGATGATATTTTCTGACAGAATAAATCAGCACAGGTCCCTTAACTGAGCTGCAATCAAAATGAACTGAAAGTCTTGAGTCCACAGAGTTTACACACTTTCTTGTTCAAGCAGATTTTATGTTCAGCTTTCTTATTAATTGCAGCCTTTTTTTTTTTTGCTGAGTGTAAATTAAAACCTGCTGGGATAAAAAAAAAATGTTTATTTTCGACATCATTTCTTTTGAGAGCTAAACTTTATGAAGAGTCAGCTTACTGGTTCTTGAGAACTTAAACATTCAACCACATTGTGAAACACCTTGGATTCATACAATGTTACTAATTAGCTACGAGACACATGAACTTACTGAGTCTTCAGTTGGATCCAGCAGAGATTTAGGCCTCTTGGCAAAACAGCATTGGCTATGATTGCTATGACGGTGGCACTTTTTACACATTAGCAATTTTACAAGAGTCAAAAAAATACTGTGCTTGGAGTGAATGTCAGGGAGACATGGGGGGGTCCGTGGCAAATGGTTTAAAATTTTTTATAACCAACCGAGCCACTGACAGGTTCTGTCTCTCACTGATTAGAGGTGGCCTGTCCGTTACGCTGGGCGTGCTCAAGGATGGCAGTGTGGCAGAAATAATACTGTTCAGGTGTCTGGATGCTGAAGGCACGCTGCGTTCTCATGCGTCTCACCGTCTGGCACACGTTCAGTGTCCCAACGTCCTGCAGCTGGGACAGACAGATGTCCAAAGCACAAAACGTACCTTTAAAAAAAAAAAAAAAAGGAGGAAGTAGTAGTCAAACATTTCTATATGTCTGAGAGAACAAAATGTCAAACCACAGAAGAGAATAAAAACTCTGCCTTATGTATGTATAATTGCCAGTTTATTAGCTACACATACTGAAGTATTCATTAGTGTGTATAGCCTTCAAAGTGGCATAATAAATAAATTGTGCAGGAATATGTACCATGTGGACAAACCATTACTAAATGATGCACACTATGGTTTATGATCCTGGGTCTGCCACCATTTGTTGACATTCTATGTTTTGTTTCCATTTTTCACTTGGCATCTCCAGCTGTCAAATTCAGCATGGAAACGTATTAAAAGCTAACATTTGACATAGCTATTATAAATGTTTGCATTTATAAAAGAACATGCAATATACAGTGGCAAGAAAAAGTAAGTGAACCCTTTGGAATTCCCTGCATATATGTATAAATTTATTGTAAAATATAGTCTGATCATCTAAGTTACAATAATGAACAAACACAATCCGTTTCAACTAACACAGGTTGTTTTGCTCTTGTCCATACGGAATACATCATTCAAACGTTCACAGTGTATGTTGGAAAAAGTATGTGAATCCCTAGGCTAATGAATTCAAGAAAAGCTAATTAGAGTCAGCAGTTAGCAAACTAGGAGTCCAATCAATGAAACAAGTTTGGAGATGTGGGTTGGAGCTACTTTGACACTCAAACATTTGCTATTCACAAGAAGCATCTGCTGATGTGAACCATACCTCACAAGAGAGATCTCAGAAGACCCAAGATCAAGAATTGCTGATTTGCATAAAGCTGGAAAGGGTTATAAACCAATCTCAAAAAGAGTTTAAATATTCATCAGTCCACAGTTAGACAAAGGAAATGATTTAGTACTGTGGATAGCCTCCCTAGAAATGGACACGCAGCCAAGATTACTCCAAAGGCTCAACACAGAATACTCAATGAGGTAAAGAAAAACCCTAGAGTCACGGCTAAAAGCTTGAAGGAATCATGGAAACTGGCTAATCTCTCTGTTCATGAGTCTACCATACGCAAAACATTGAACAGGCAGAGTGTCCATGGCAGGATACCATGGAGGAAACTGCTGCTTTCAAAAAAAAAAAAAGCCCCAAAAAAACAAAACTGCTGCATGCCTGAAGTTTGCCAAAGAGCACCTTGACACTCCACGATACTACTGGGAAACTCTTTTGTGGACTGATGAAATGGAGGTTTAATTATTCAGGAAGAACACAGCACTATTTATGGCATAAAAAGGACATGAAAATATCACAACGGTTAAGTACGGTGGAGGGAGGGTCATGATTTGTGGCTGCTTTGATGCCTCAGGGCCTGGACAGCTTGCCATCATTGAGGGGAAAATAAATTCCCAAGTTTATCACATTGGGTGATGCAGAAGGACAAATAACCCTCATCATCGAAGTAAATCTATGAAGGAATGACTTAAAAGGAAAATCCACCCCATCCAGAGTGGCCCAGTCAGAGCCCAGACATTAACCCAATAGAGAGCCTGACAGACATCCTGAGAATATGGCTGAGCTGCAGCAGTTCTGTAAGTAAGAATGGTCTAAAACTCCTCCTGAAATGTTGTGCGGGTCTGATCCACAGCTACGTTTGAGGTTGTTGCTGCCAAAGGAAGTTCGACCAGTTATTAAACCAAAGGGTTCACTTACTTTTTCCACCAGCACCGTGATGTTTAATATATGTGTTCAATAAAGACATGAAAGATTATAATAATGATGTGTTATTAGTTAAAACATTGTTCATTACTGTAATTTAGATCATATTTTAGACGAATTTATACATAAACGCAGGTAATTCCAAAGGGTTCACTTACTCTTTCTCGCCACTGTAAATATGAGTGTTTGAGAGCAGTTGGCAGTTTGTAAAATGCAAACTAATTTGTTTTGGGGGTTTTTAGACTACTTAACACTGCTAGTTAAACCAGCTTGCTGTAAAAACATTGTTAGTTCAATTTAAGTTGTATTGTGTAATGTTACTCAAAGTTCATTCCTGTAAACCAAAATATTTAAATCATTTAAACGGTCTAACTGAAATCGGAGATTAGAAATTAGCAATTGATGTAGTGTACACTTAATGTAATAAATGAACTATCCCTGCATTTCGACTTAACTCGGAATTCAGAAGCTGGAAGTACATAATTTTTGACCTCTTAGTTTGAGCTACCAAGTTGGGGGGGAGCCTCTGTGTTTGTCTTTGGTTAGCAACAAGCTAGCCACCTAACTGATGAGTGATGTATATTTTCCTTCTAAAATCAGTGAACTGTATTTTCAGTGTTCTAGATTTAAAGGCAAACAAAACCCAAAAATAAATTCCTTTATACTGACAGATAATATCCATACAAGACATGTTCGAGTGTTCACTTGTT
>JAOTRR010000012.1:4772058-4782789 GCA_028570945.1 Gogo arcuatus | reverse complement strand
ACACATATATACACACATACATACATATATTCGCGCCACCTGTTGGCTACAAGAGCAGATTGTTTGCGAAACAATAGCTCCGCCCACTCTCATTCATAAAAAATAACAACTGACGTGGGTGTCGCGGCACGGTCTGTATCACGCATGCGCTAACGGTCGCGCATGCGTAAAGGACATTACGTGTCACGAACCTTCGGTCATAATATACAAATACGACGCAAACCATGCAAATTTAAACTTTTATCACAATCCCCAGAAAAGACATAATGGTAAAAACTGTGATGTTCGACTCCAGGAATTTTAGAGTCGAGTCCGATTCTGATTTCAAGTGGTGAGAGTCGATTCCAAGAGTCGATTCCAGATAGTAATTTTCTCGATTCTGATTCCATGTGATGAGAATCGATTCCAAGAGTCGATTCTACACAGTAATTTTCCGGATTCTGATTAAAAAAAAAAAGATATAGGGAAAGAGACAGGACACCTCTGTATCACAGTGCTGACACAGACAGCCATGGTCAATTTAGAGTAGCTAGTTGACCTAAGCTGCATGTCTTTGGACTGTGGGAAGAAACCAGAGCACCCAGAGGAGACCCACACAGCCACAAGGAGAACATGCAAACTCCACATAGAAAGGCCCCAGTCAAACACCAGATTTGAACCAGAAACCTGCTTGTTATGTGGTGACACTGCTAACCACTGTGTCCAAACCATGTGAAACCTTGGCACTATTTGTCATGACAAGCTAACACCAGTCAATTAATGTCTGAGAAGATAAATCTGACCCCAAAAAAGGATTGGTACCATATACTGCAGTTTCAACTATATAGTAGTTCACTACATAAACTTGGTCTATATCTGGTTTCTTTGTGTGGAATTAAGTCTAAAGATTTGGAGTCAAGGCTGGAATCGAGGAATTGACTCCTTGGGTCGACTCCCAGCCCTGTTAAAAAGTCTATTATTATGAATATTATCAAGTAAACAGATGGCATGGTGGTGCAGTGGTTAGCATAGTCACCTCACAGCAAGAAGTTTCTGGGTTCAAACCTGCTAGCTGACTGTAGCCTTTCTGTGTGGAGTTTACATGTTCTCCCTATGCCTATGTGAGTTTCCTCTGGGTGCTCCAGTTTCCTCCCACAGTCCACAGACACGTGGATTAGGCCAACTGGCTACTCTAGATTGCCCATAGGTGTGCACAGTTGTTCATCTCTGTGTTAGCCCTGCGATAGATTAGTAATCTGCCCAGGCTGTACCTCTCACCTGAAGTCAGCTGGGATTGGTTCCTGTGACTCTGATGGCTAAGTAGTATAGATAATGGGTGGATTATTGAGTTTGCTTCCTTGAAAAATACATTTACATCTAATTGATTAAGATGAAGCCTGATTGATTTTTGTTGACCCCATACTTATTATGTAATATTATTTCTAATTTTGTATTCTCTAAAGTGAGTGGTCTCCAAACATTTTATGTCATACATTTAACATATAAAAAAACCCTACCAGTTACAGTAAGTAATCTAGTTTCCATAAACAAATGCTTTAAGTCCTAATCTATAAGCATAATTTTAGTTGGAATATCCAATATAATATACCTTAAAATAAATCTATGTTCCAAAGTTTATTTAATAACAATGTATTAGTGCCTTCAGTATTTAATGCACATATATTTGTACTCTGTGGTTTTCAAATCAGTAAAATATTCCAGTTACTAAAGCAAAGTTTGCTGTGATCATTGATGCTATTCCTAATACACTCACCATCCACTTTATTAGGAACACCTGTACACCTGCAATTATCTAATGAGCCAATCATGTGGGAGCAGCACAATGAATAGAATCATGAAGATACAGGTCAAGAGCTTGAGTTAATGTTCACATCAAACATCAGAATGGGGGAAAAAGTGTGACTTCTGTAACTTTAACCATATCATGGGTGTTGGTGCCAGATGGGCTGGTTTGAGTATTTCAGAAACTGCTGATCTGGGAATTTCACACACAACAGTCTCTAGAGTTTACACAGAATGGTGCGACATATTACGATAACATTTTCTAACATTTTAATGATTTAAAAATCTAACAATTACAACATGATTCCAAACAGCTAATTTGATGTTAAGGTACATTTTTACAGATTTTCACATTTTTCTCCTTTTCAGTTAATTTATTTTTATAGATATTACTAAACTAAATCATTAAAATTAAAAAAAAAAAATGCAGCATGACTGTTTCACCTGAAGTTTTCTAACAAACCTTGGTATCATGATCCATATTGTGTACCATAATAATTTTTCCAGTATCACGATATGATATGTTGGTCATAGCGCCAAGGCCATTAATCAGTGGTGGAAATAATGCTGAAGCTGGCTTCTTGGAAATTTCCAGTACACCTTAAGACACTACTCATGTGAAAACATGTTGCTGTTAATTGGTGCTATTTACTGATTAGCAAAGCAATTCCTCCTTTGCTAAGGTTTTCTGAGAAAAGATTACAAAACGAGCATTTTTAGATTCTGCTCAGTAAAAGTCAGGTGCATGGATGATTCTTCCTTCTAAACCCTGTGAAAATATCTCTAGATAATTATAAGGTCTAATAAACCACAAAAAACAGCAATTATAAGAAATATCTCATCAGCATTTAGCTGTTATACCTACGTATATCTATACACAGCATTAGTGAATACTAAAGAGGGCCGATTGTCCTTACTGCTTATTTCATATATGACTGTCTCTGACCAATTCTGACAACAAATTATTAAAGACATATCCCACCACATTTAAAACATTAATTATAACAAATACTACAATATGCATAACAATATGTTATTCTAATATTTCTTAGAATTCATGCTTTAAATCCTGAGTTTTTTTTGTGTTGTTTTTAAAATTTGTTGTCAGATTTAAGAGACTGTATAAAAAGCCAGTTTTAATTGCCATGTTCAGAGGACAGAATTCAGATCTGTGACAGTATGTTACTCATAAAATACTGTTTTTGATTTTTTCAAATATCATTTCATTTCATTTCAAATAAGTATAAAGTTCATGAACACTACCATTTTGTGCAAGGCACAAGGTGACTGGTTTTACTGTACTAATCAGTAAATATCGCCATCTACCTGCGATTCATGGTACCACTTGAATAGTGTTTTAAGGTGGACCGAATAAAAACCATTTTAAAAAGATTTGAATAAAAATAAGAAGAATGCTTCAATGACATAAGATGTGGTGTGTGTTTACTGAATGTTTAACTGACACAAGTGATTGATTAAAAAATTATTTTAAAAAAACCTAACATCACAGAGCGACTTTGCACTTACATGTAAATCTTGTCCTCAAAAAGTTGAGTGAAGTTTTACTTTACTCAAAAGTAGCTAGAGGAGTCAAGGAAGGTGGCATGTACTGTAAACTATATGGTCAAACATTTGTGGACAATTATAGTTTGAGATTTAGTCCCCCATTGCTGTTACAATAAGCTCCACTCTTCTGGGAAGGGTTTCCACTAGATTTTGGAGTGTGGCTGTGGGGATTTGTGCTCATTCAGTCACAAGAGCATTAGTGAAGTCAGGCAATTATGTTAAGGTGCAGTCAGTGTTCCAGTTCATCCCAAAGGTGTTCAGTGGGGTTGAGGTCAGGGCTCTGTGCAAGATACTCGAGTTCTTCCACTCCAAGTTTGGCAAACCATGTCTTCATGGAACTCCACTTCATGCACAGGAGCAATGTCATGCTGGAACAGGTTTGGTCCTCTTAGTTCCAGTGAAGGAAAATACAAAGACATTCTATACAATTGTGTGCTTCCAATTTTGTGGCAACAGTTTAGAAAAGAACCACATATGAGTGTTATGACCAGGTGTCCACAAACATCTGGCCATATAGTGTATCAGTGTTTCCACCCAACTGTGAAGCATTAGCCATGTTTTTGGTTTCACATATTCGTTCCTACATGAAGCCCCTGAGCCAGTCTATGAGACTCGCTGTGCTGCTACAAATGTTTGATTCACCCAAAAAGCAGAACTAACTACTGTACATCATTTGCCCCACCCTCTACCCCACCTATCAGTGGAAAGGGACCACCACTGACGAGAAATTATTTGGATTTTGTGTGTGACAACTTTATTAGACATGCTTTCTTTTTGGTCACCTTGGACCTATACGTTTAAGAGATTATAGCTAATCAAATTTCAGTTTCTGAGCACAAATGAAAGGTAGAATTCTTGTTTATTTATTGGTGAACCTAATTGTCCACCAAGCAAATATTTCGTCACTACTGATCCTATGGTGGAATGGTGCTGTAACAATATAAATAATGTATTATGCATGTATTATGATTTGTATGATGTATAAGATTGGCAGACTATATTACATGAATATAATAATTATAAGGTCTACATAAACGTACCAAATAAAGATATAATTAAAACCAACTGGAAAATACCCAACTGACTTAAAATACAAAAAAAAAAAATTCAAAATGAGAATTATTTCAAGTTTATTTCCCTCTCTGTTATCAGTATCCCAATGATTCTACATTCTTAATGCATTTCCTCTTTTTAAACTAGGTGAGCGACAAGCAGCTTTGCTTAAACTCACACTACATCAAACTGCCCTCACTCTCCTTCCCCCCTTTCTTTCCGTCCTTCATTCTTTGTTTTTTTCTTTTTACTCCTTGCCAGCTCTTTCAGGAAATGCAAATCTGTTCATTACAGTTGTTCTAATCCCTAAGATCACAAATGTTCACACATGTCCTATTTTTCAAATGGACCTATAAATACCTACTAACAATCCAGAGGTTTAAGGATGAACCTTAAAAATAAAATGGGGGAAAAAAATCTACTTACAGCTGAGTGCAAGAGTTTGCATGCCTAATGTATTCTGGCAAGGGGGGGTTGAAATCCCAGTCTCTTGCCTGGAGGAAGGCCTGCTATGGCATGGCAGGGTCCTTACAGATCTGTCAAGGTGAATGTGGGATAAATATTGCAACTACGATGATCCAAAAGCTGAAGGCAAAAGTTTGAAGGCAGATATAAAGACAAAGCCATGACATCCATGATATTTGAGGATATTTATTTTACATTTAGAAAAGAGAGATACAAACATTAAAACTGATCCTTTTGATTTTTGACAGTTAATACTGCAGCCATGTATGGCTATTTCAGTTACCCATCATGATAATAATAAAATCTGTGAAATGTAACACACAATGTCTTTGTTGGTACAGTACAAGGAGTGCAATAGATGTGTCATAGTGCCATATTGTTCTATGACAGAACAGGATTTACAGGAATAATGCTTTGCCTTTTTACAGGCTCAGGAAGATCAGTTGCTGAATTCTCAGCTATTTAGCTTTTCATTAAGAATTTCCAAATGATGTAGCAATGGATCTGTGACGAGTGGGCAGATGATGAAGTGTTAATTGTGGGAGGGGGGGGAAAACAAACAAACAAAAAACCCCACCCCTTTCTGTTCAATGTGAATGTCGGTTAGTGGCACATTTAGAAACAACAGCAATATGAAACCAGGTTAGCACTCAGTCAAGATAGTGATGTGTGGAGACGTGTGGTTTTAAAAGAGGGGTTTTGGTATTAGTCACGGGCTGCTTTCCAGGAACATGGAGCCCATCAGTGTGCAAAAGACCTACTTTAAAAAAAAAAAAAAAAAAAAAAAAGATAAATATGACGGCACTGAAATGATAATGTTTTGAGTACAGTTTTTAAAATCACACGATTAACACATACTATACAGCATGTAAATATTGTTCCTAGAATGAATAACAAACCGAATGTATACTGTCCATAACGCAAGATTACAATGTGTCCTCACACCAGCTTGACATTTATTTTATACAGTGGCAATTTCAACACCAGATGGGCTGACCGAATTAAATTGTCAGTTGACATTTAAGAATTTCAGAGATTTGAGTTTCATTTCATTTCATTTTTATCAGTGAATACATTCCCAGAATCTGAATGGTTTTGCACACAAATACATTTTCCCATACCAAGTGCTCAGCCTTGCATTTTATTCAGTCAGGCTTCCTAGGCAAACCTGCACATGCAATTTAAGCTAAATTCTCTTAAAAAAAAAAACAAGCAAGCAAAAGGGGAGGGTGTTCTAGAAATATCCAAAATGTCTAGAATAAAAATACACTTATTAATACAGCGTTAAGAGTTTTTCAAGCGTCCTTGTTGAAAAGGATGGTCTGAATTTAAAATGTAATATTCCAGAAAAGGCATTCATACAGAATTTTATATCACGTGCAC
Organism: Gogo arcuatus; assembly: GCA_028570945.1. Lineage (NCBI taxonomy): Eukaryota > Metazoa > Chordata > Actinopteri > Siluriformes > Anchariidae > Gogo > Gogo arcuatus. Next base: position 4,776,540 of record JAOTRR010000012.1, on the reverse strand, counting down.
ACAGAATGGTGTTTTGTAAATTCAAGCGTACATCTGATAAATCAAGCTGGATTTTCTTTGCTTCTTCATGTCATCTTCGAGTTACAGCATTAAACCATTAAATAATTCATCAAACCATATTGTTACAGCAATTTGAACAATTTTACCTAATGATGAAGGCTACGACAAAAGAAACAAAATGCAAACCGCTCTGGAAATGTTGTTCGAAACAGTATCGGAGGTTTAACTGATCAATAATGAATGCCAAATTCATCATGTTTGACGGTCCACATACACAATGCAGAAAGTAAAATAGCTGTCTCCGAGCTAATCTAAAATCGAAAGGGTTTCAGAAAACACCAAATAAATCCCAGAACACTTGTCCACCAATATTGAGAATTTCTTGGCACAATACCAAACCAGTAACTGCTGAGCCACTAGCAATCAGTTCTCCATGCGTTCTTTCTGGTTGCTGCGTCTGGTTTGCATCTCTGGCGTGGACAGATGCTCTAGCTCATATCTCCCGTTCTGATCCACAGGCCGAACCTGACTGGACTGCTTTTTTTGCTTCAGGATCTGCTGCATCTGGTGTGTAGCGTAGTCCGGCTTGGTGGCGAGGGGGCACTGTGGCACCTCTATACCCAGGATGTCTGACACCATGTAGGGTCTGAGCCATCCCACCAGCGGTGTGGTGCCTGGGGTGTAGTGAGTCTCATGGTGGTAGAACAGGAGCCCGTCCACCTGGAGGCAGGAGTCAAGTGCATAGTGAATATTACGCACACGTAGTGAATAAGCATAGTGAATATTACATAAGGATAGTGAAAATTACGTAAGTGTAGTGAAGATTACAGAAGTGTAATGAAAATTATGTAAGTGTTGTGGCAGGAAAATGCGTCCACAATAGGGTCCTCTCCTTAAGTCTTCGTTGCTCTTACTTCTTACTACTTATTTTATTATTATTTGTAAAACCTCAGTGAATTAAAAATAAACCAAATTAAATTTACTACAGCAAAGATTCAAAAAAGTCAAATCATTTATCTGGAGTGCTTCTTAGTAGCAAAAATCAGCAGTTTATTTGCAGACACAAAACAAAGCCATGAGTCCATTCCAGGAAGGAAGTCAGAGCCTAGAGTTCATTCCTGGAATGGAGCCAAAATGAGCCAGTCTGTTAGAGCATGAATCTCGTTCCAGACATGGCTAAATCTTTTCAGGCTTGAGCACCTTTTTTCAGACATTTTCCAGTGACCCCTCCTGCTTTTGCTACATCATTGTTAATACCTTCCCCTTACATGGAATTCCCCTTACACCATCCATGGTTTATTAATTACTATGCTTTTCACTTATCTTTGTCTAATATCGTCTCAGCCATTGTCTCCTGTCCTTTTGAACTTCGGGCTACCTCAGTTTGAGCTTAGGGTTACCCCAAGTCCACATTTCCTCTATCTGCTTTTGACTTATTCATCCATTATATTCAAGTTTGACCATCTGGACCTTCTTCTTCAAGAAACAGATTACATAAGGTCTGGTTGCCCGTCTTCCTGCTATTATCATTTCTACCCGTTTTTGATCACATAAAAAATTATATGCCTTGCTTAGTCAACAAGAATATATATGCCTCATGATCTTTTTAACTCTACACCTGTGTCCTGTTTTGACCTTAAGTCTTTGTCAGAGCTAATCTTTATCTGTGTCCTGGTTTTGACCTCAATTGTCTGTGTCTGGATCAATTTTTCACACTACAGTGTGGTGAATAAGCCTGGTGAATATTACATAAGTGTAGTGAAAATTACGCACATGTCATGAATAAGCACAGCAAATATTATGTAAGTGTAGTGAAAATTACGCAAGTGTCGTGAATAAGCCTAGTGAATATTATGTAAGTGTAGAGAAAATTATGTGTGTCGTGAATAAGCATAGCAAATTACATAAGTGTAGTGAAAATTATGTAAGCGTATTGCGTAAATGTAGTGAATATCATGCAAGCACAGTGCACTGTCTAGGTGCTTTAGCATATTCAGAGTTTAGTCTGTTTGCACCCTGATGCATTTCCCCCTCAGTGTTCTTTATTTTGCAGGTGTGAACACATTAACCTCACATCTGCTGTGGACCTACACAATCTGTCTGAGAGGTGCTCTCAGTCCAGTTCTAAGTGAAATCTAGTGCGGTTTGACTGCAGTGAAAAAGCGATTCAATCCTGAATCAACCCAGCTGCAGGAAATTAACCAAACGTGCCATGTATTTTGGGTTGCACACAACATTTTTTAGAGGTGAGCTACTAAACTGAATTGCAAGGTACAACTGAGCCAGAGCTGGGGACAGAGCTGAAGTGCTCCATGTGCTCTGGACCGACAAACAAAAAGAGAAAACACTGGAAGCGATACATAAAACATTTTAAATTAGTTATTTATATAATTATCAAATCATGTATTTAGTGAGGAGTCAGTGCTCCCTGTGCTTGAGCAATCATTGTGATTTCTGTGCAGTCCTGGGAAATGTTGCTTACTTTTTCCTGTCGCCATACTTCTGACCAATGAATGAAAAAGTTTTACATGTTCAGCCTTTCAAGATTCCTAAGACAATTTTTTTTTTGAATTTTTAAATTATTTTCAGTGTTAAACCAAACCAAACAGCAAACAAAAGTATCAATTTTGTTCTGATTCGCTTCACACTCAGAAAACTGACTAAATGAAAGTACTCTTTATTATACTTCTACAATATCACAGATTTATCAAGCACCTTTTCTGTTCTTATGCTGGCTAGTGAGTTTATACAGTGCTTTATACACTGTAAATGGATCTCAAAATAGTATGTCTTGTGGTTCATCAGCCACATCAGTATTTGCTTCCATTACTGTTTACTGCACCTTCTCTGTATTGACCTCTCTGAATGTGCGTGATTTCTATTCTTTTTTTTTTCTAGTGAACAAATTCAGACTTTCCATATAATCCACACTGGAAACCCCACCAGAGAAACACGTTGTTTTTCAAAACAGTTCAATTACATGTATGAATACAACATTCCAATGCTCTTACGCTGAAGCTGTAGTCGTGTGCCAGGGCCTTTTGAATGGACTCTGTTGTACAGCTGATGCTGTTCAAACTCACAAAACGGAACTGCAAACAAATGTGGGAAAACAAAATAACCAGTACATTAGATCAATAATCTACTGTTAAACCTTTCGGCTTTAGTACTAGTAATGAACTTACAGGGTTTAGTTTGCAAATCTCTGACAGTCCTTCTACCTCTTCAACCTTCGACTGCAACCAGTAAAACCGGAACTCAGTCTGTTATTAAAAATTTCAATAATTTAATTTATACTTAGTTACCAAATATGTGTTGTCTAAATAATTCAGTAAGAAATCACCCATTTGCAAACATCAGGATGTAAAAAGCAATGACCGCATTGAAATCTTAATTAAACTCTAAGAATAAATTGACTCACTGAACAGTCGTAGACAGGATGCCCCCTCCAGCACATCACATCCAGGATGTAGTACGTCCTATCCACTTCACTGTAAATGCAGTCGAGGATGGTGTAATCTGTAGGAATTCATAAAACAAACCTAATTACCAGAAGACAGTTCTACTTGGTGTTTTTAAAATACGTGAAATAAGTTCAGGCCGGTATTACAAACCTTTCCCTATGGCTGAGTTGTGCCTGTTCCCTCCTGGTAGCAAAGAAGGGAAACGATTCATGCAGAACCCACTTTTAGTGTATGATGAAGTGGAGCCCTATTACGCAAAATAAACAAGTTAATAAATCAATATTTTAAACAATGGGAATTTCAGTAGCATTTAAAGTGATCTGCAGGGCTCCTAAGCTCTGGTTACTGTCCGTGCACGTTCATGTAGGTTTCCTTTGGATTCTCTGGTTTCCTCACACCACCTGCAAGTAGGTGGAGTAGTGAAGATAAATTGCCCCTAGGTGTGAATGAGTACATGAATGTGTGTGCGTATAATGCCCAATGATTGGCTGGCGTCCCATTCTCAGGCCTGAGAATGGCTCCGGATCCAGGATAAGTGCTTACTAAAGTCTGTGGGTCATTAGTAGTGTTTTATATTGGTGCTTAATCAGTGTTTGACGTGTCTTGTCGTAGTATTACAGTTCGGTATTCAAAGCCTTCTTGTAAGTCATACACATTCACTTCCAACATAACAAATCAGCCATATCAGAGGTAAAACATGACAAGTACCAGCAGGGTAAAAACGAAATAACCGATGAGTCACAGGGACAAGTGGAGGAAAAGAGACTCTAAGGCCACTAAACTTTTAATAACATTGTATCTGCGTTGCATCTGTGACAATGAAGCAGCATTGTTTCATGCAAATAAATAATCGAGGAGAGTGTAAATGCGACAGAACCGTATTACCATTTATAACACAGTTCTGTTGAATGGGTTAAACTTACATGCTAATTCTACACTCCCTGGCCAAAAAAAAAGTCACCATTTAGATTTAAATAAGCAAATACATAAGAGCCTTTGATTGGATAATTACTGCAGT
>JAOTRR010000012.1:4752977-4765391 GCA_028570945.1 Gogo arcuatus | reverse complement strand
GGGTTCATACTGTCTGCAATGAAATACAAGTCAAAGTAAATTTAGAAATCATTGCCTTTTTCTTTCTTTCTTTTACAATTTTCATACCATTCCAACTTTTTCTGATTTGAGGTTGTACAATTTGAAGTTGATCTAACCAAGGTTTACATTAGTTAGTCTTCTTAAGCATAAATTACACATACTCAGGAGCATGAGTAGGTTACGTATGTTTTGCTGAAATTATGGAATTTTAATGAATACTTGAATCAGCTTGGATAACACCATTAAAATGTTAACATTCAGGGTACTTACCGCTTCTGCTCCTGCAGGAACTTCCTCCGGCGCTCATCCTGGTCTAGAGAGTTGTATTTGCTCTTGTACTGAGCCAGGCGAGGATGCGGGGCTGAGGTGCTGTTTGCTTCTTTGGTTACACAGAAGCTGGAGGACAGTGCCTCAGTCAAGGCGTCCATTACAGACCTACAAATAAGGCAGTACAAGACATCTGTATAGGCTGAGAACACATTCATACAGGCACACTTCAACAGGAAGGCAGCAATAGGAGTAATTTCAGGGGCTTTCTTTCTTATTTGCAAAGGGCCAAGTTTTCATTCCAGAGAAATCCACATCTACTATTCATTTTAAGAGCTAACTGATTTATTGAACACCTACACTATACGGCAAACAGTTTGTGGACACCTGACCATCACACCCAAATCTGGCCTCATGTAAGGTGAGGAGGTCTGAGTGCAGTCGGCGTTCCAGTTCATCCCAAAGGTGTTTAGTGGGGTTGAGGTCAGGGCTCTGTGCAGGACACTTGCATTCTTCCACTCCAACCTTAACACACCATGTCTTCATGGAGCTCACTTTGAATACAGGGGCATTGTCATGCTGGAACAGGTTTGGGCCTCTTAGCTCCAGTGAAGGGAAATTGTAATACAACGGCACAAAAAGACATTATATACAATTGTGTACTTCCAAGTTTGTAGAAAAACCACATATAGGTGTGATGGTCAAGTGTCCACATAACTCCTGCTTCATTTGGGACGAAAACCTGCACATACATGGACACCTTTGCAGAATAAGACTGGAAAACTTAGAGTTCTCTCTCTGACGTTGGATGTCAAACCTAACTAAATAAACTTTTCATTTTATTCATTTAGCAGATGCTTTGGAATTTGGGAAAGATACAATCTAAGAAGTTGATGGTTAAGAGTCTTAATCAAAGGCCCTACAGTGGCTTTCTGGCAGTCCTGGGATTTGAACTCACAACCCACTGATCACCATATCAGAAACTTAACCATGCCCCCCCGAAATTTATAAAATTGAGACGATCCTAGATGTCCAAAATAGTCCTAAAACAGAGCTCGAGCATCGATTAGTGTATAAAAAAAAAAGGCAGGAGAGCTAGTTAACTACACTCCTAATGGCCCCTATTGTACATAGTGCACTACTTAGGATGTACAAATTCATATTTTAGACTAGTGCACATATAAGGTGCACTAGTCTTCTCTTTATTAGCATATAACTTAACCAGTACTTTAGCTAACGTTATCCTGTTAGCTAAGAATTATAACTAGAACACAACTTGCCGGAGAACTAACAGACCTAGCCACGTACCTAGGTTAACATGCGAACATGCTAACTACTATATTTCCGGGATAACGGGATTCAAACCTGTTGCTGTGGACGTTGCCTCAGATGCAGTAACGCTGCTGCCGCTGCTGCTGCTCCGGTCACGTTTCTACTCGAAGCTAGGGTCAAATCCCAAATACCAATGTCCTTCCCTTATGTTTGTGCACTACACTAGGAGGTGAAAACCTGGCTTCTAAGCTGTACGTAGTGCACAAAATGGTGAACAAGACGCCATTTTTGAACTGAACCGTAGACGATCCGAATACGGTTTACGTCATATTTGTGCCGCCATCTTTTTTTGTTGGTCGACCAAACGACTTCACGGAGTTTAGTTATTTGAATACTGAATATTGAACTGCTGTTGGAAAACAGAAAACTAAACAAATAAATGAAAAAAAAACGAAAGACGTTGCATGGTGTCCATGAGTATTCTTATTATTTTTTGTGTGTCCTCCTTAAATCTCAATCCCACAGGATTATCCACTTGACGGCGACAGAGAGTTAAAAAAAAAAAAATCCCATCTCTCGCCTAATAACGAGGAGCTAAATAAATAAGCCACGCACAACCCCCCTCCCCCCCCAAACTTTCCTACATTCATTGGCCCTGTCTCACGTCATGGAAATATTTGGGATTACATTTTTACCAAATACGAAAGGTTGACCGTCTTTAAGACCGTGCACTTAAATATGACCTCAGTTCTGCTTCCTGAGTGGTTGCTATTGTGTTGAAGATGGAGGGAGGTGGAGTGGTGACGGAATGAGGAGTTCATGCACTAGGACGCGTCCATCATCATCATCGCCGCCGTCTCTTCTACTTTTGGGATACTTTTTTGTTTCACAGCAATGTTTTAATATTTCTTTTTCTTTCTCGTGTGTTGTTCCTTCGCTCACCATGACCAGACTTTGCACACAGCAGGACTACAACGCCGCACTTCTGCACAGAGAACTGGACTTTGTGAGTTAGCCGGTGTTTACGTTTTCCTTCTGGACCAAAACAAAGAATAGCGACTTTTGGCTTTGTAAAATACCTCGAAGATTTCTTTCTTAGCCTCGCTCAGAATAAGAAATTGAACTTTACAAACGTTTTATAGACCGTGTTTACCATCTGCTTACTCTACGATTTTGTATGTACAGAATGTAGAAATGTAGCTCACTGATGAATCACTGTAGTGAATGCTTTTTCTTTTTGCTTACCCAAAAAGCGTCTTGTATTTGATCATAAATAGCTTCCAGAGCAACCAGTGTTTGAGGTTTGATCTTGTGATCTCGATAACCACATGGAGCTTAGTATCTTTTCTTTGCCATCTTTTCAGCCTCTCAGCATGGAGTGGAGTGGAGCTCAGTAATCTGCAGCCAGTGTCACTGATCAGATGAAACTTTGTGAACGTGGCCTTGTGTGTTAATATTAAGTGCTGGCTAACTGCATGGGAGATGAGTTGAATCATCAACACAGGCTAAAAAGGGATTTTGTTCCAATTTTTTCTTTGGTTTCCACTTTCTGGCACTACGAGAGAGGGTACAAACAATGTCACTGAAAGCCATAGCACTTTACACCTTCCAAAGTGAGAACAAAGAGGAGATCAGCATACAGGAGAACGAGGAGCTGCTTATTTTCGACGAGAACTCTGTAGACGGCTGGTTACAGGGTGAGAACAGCCGTGGGGAGAGAGGCCTCTTCCCTGCCTCGTACGTGGAGATCATTCGGCCACGTTCCAACTCGAACCTGACTGACTACTCTCTGAGCCCTGCAGGCTCCCCTGGCAAAGAACCCTTCTTCACGCCCAGTACAAACACCACTTATTATGATGACGATGATGATGACTGGGACGACTGGGATGACAACTCTACGGTGGTTGAGGACGAAGACCCTCGTCAAGCAGCGGGTGCCAATGGGCACCCGCAACAGAGCTCGTACCCTAATCCTAATGTGCAATACCGTTCCAGGCCCCATATGGAGCGCCAGGACAGCATCTCCAGTTCAAGGAAAGGCAGCATGGTGGGCCGCAACCTCAATCGCTTTTCCAGTTTTGTGCGCTCGGGCGTCGAGGCGTTTGTGCTCGGCGACGTGCCTATGATGGCAAAGATAGCCGAGTCCTACTGTATCGAAATGGGCCCGCGTGGTCCTCAGTGGAAGGAGAGTCCTCAGCCTTTCAACTGCTCCATCGAGGATCCCACCAAACAGACCAAGTTCAAAGGCATTAAGAGTTACATTTCCTACAGGGTCACCCCCAGCCACATTGGCAGGCCTGTGTATCGGCGCTATAAGCACTTTGACTGGCTGTACAATCGCCTGTTGAACAAATTTACTGTCATTTCCATACCCCACCTACCAGAGAAGCAAGCCACTGGGCGCTTTGAGGAAGACTTCATCGAAAAGAGAAAGCGGCGGCTCATCCTATGGATGGATCACATGACCAGTCACCCAGTTCTGGCTCAATATGAGGGCTTTGAACACTTCCTCATGTGTGTTGACGACAAGCAATGGAAACTGGGAAAGCGTCGTGCTGAGAAGGACGAGATGGTGGGAGCTCACTTTATGCTCACTCTCCACATCCCTAAAGAGCATCAGGACCTGCAAGATGTTGAGGAGCGCATCGATACCTTCAAGGCCTTCGCTAAGAAAATGGATGACAGCGTCATGCAGCTGACGCACGTCGCGTCTGAACTCGTCCGCAAGCATGTCGGTGGTTTTCGGAAAGAGTTTCAGCGCCTGGGTAATGCGTTCCAGTCCATCAGCCAGGCGTTCATGCTGGACCCTCCGTACAGCTGCGATGCCTTGAACAACGCCATCTCGCACACTGGTCGGACATACGAGAACATCGGGGAGATGTTTGCAGAGCAGCCCAAATATGACCTGTTCCACATGCTGGATAAACTTTCGCTGTACCAGGGCTTGCTGTCCAACTTTCCAGATATCATTCATTTACAGAAAGGTAACGTGAAACTTATTTTTGTGTGAGCAGCACTAATGGTTTATGCTGTCATCTGTAATGTAAAAAATAAATAATAATTTAGCAAAACTAAAATCATTAACGGATGCAATCAAGCTAAATCTAACATGGGCTGAGTTTTCTGAAATCATCTTTGCCTTAACACCGCTTTAAATTTAGGCTGTCCTGCATTGGTCTAGAGGACTGTTAACAGGAGAATGTGGAGTTTAGTGAGAGATACAGAACTAATCCCAAAAGATATTCCATGGTTTTCTAAACACACAGAGGAGCTGTATATTGAATTGGGGTCAAATCTCTTTGACATTTCTGCATTCAAAAGCAAAAACTTGTTTTTGAGAGCTTCTCTAAGTTTTGAGAAGGTTAAACAGTTTGCCATCAGGTACTTTAGTCTTTCTAAACCAGCAACTTAATTTAAATCACAGCCTTGAACTTTTTTCATTTTCCATCAGTTAGGAATATCTTCAGCTACACTTATCTCTCCCACATACCTAACAGCCTTCCCCCCCACCTTCTACAATATACTGTAAAAAAAAAAAAAAAAAGAAAGAAAGAAAAGAAAAAAAAAAAAGGAAAAGCACTGCGTTTGCCAGATTTTTGGCAAGTTTGTGCTTGCACAGCAAACTTTTAACTAGCAGCAGTCATGCACAACAGTCACTGAGGGAGTGCTGTAGAGACTCACAGAGATTAGAAATATGTGGGGGGTTTTTTATATGAATTATATATCGATAAGTCTAAACTTGCTTAAAAAACACACATGCATTAATCATTGACTGCTCCATGGTGATGGTGTGTTAAAAATTCTTTGTTTCTAAACTTAACTAAATGATCGATATTCCATTTAAATTATAACCAGAAATCCATAATTGCAGGCTTGATTTCATTTGCTACTTGACATTTATGTGTAAGAGTATGTGTTGTACAGGAAGGCCACTTTGATAGCCCTTTGCCCCACTTTCATGTGTGCTTCAAGGAGTGCTAAATCGTTCTCAGGAGTGTAGTGAAAAAAAAAAAAAGATGGGAATGCTGCCTAAGGAAATTTTCTTCAATTCTACAAAACCTGGAGTTCTGAGCATTGCCAGTGTGAGAAGTAGCAAATACCTGGAGTCATGTGTAACACCGAGCAGGCTGTAGTAACCCTGTAATCATCCTACTGTAACCAATTAAAAAAAAAATCATAACACTAATCATACTTTCTTTCTCCTAAATTGTTGCTATCAGGTTATCAGGTGTCTTTCACCCATTCCTGTCTTTCAAATAGATGGATAGCTGGATAGCTTTTTGGATGTAGATGAATTACCGGAATCCCAGAGCAGGGCCCTGAGGGTGTGGCGCGGGTCACATATGGGACTGATTTTTTTTTTTTTTCTTTTTTTTTTTTCTTTTCTTTTTTAAAGGCAGGGCAAGAATGAGGTGGACTCTGAAATATAAAACAGAAACCTCCACGATGCAATTTACTACAGACGATTGCTTTTATACCATCGGCTCAAGGTTCGACTATTATTTCTTTCTGCTTGGTTGATCTTGATCGGATAGTCTCCAAACTCCATTGATCAACTAGTCACGGTGATTCATTTCAATAACATGCACAAAAGATTGTGTAACACTGTCACCATCAAACAGCAAGCCTTAGACTTTTCTGTTGCTTAGAAACCAACACTGTTAAACGCTTATGTGCTGGTGTGTTAAGCAGCTCGGAAATGCACCTGCTGGTGTTTAGTTTCTGTCCAAGGCGGCGTGAGAGACAATAGCCCTGAACCCTTGCTGCATATCTGATGTCACACCGTGCTGGAATTAGGAAACCCGAGCGTCTGTTTGACTCGCATGCAGACACTGCGACAATGTAGGGAGCAATCGGAGAAAGCTAATCATGGAGTAAAGATAATAAATGTACATGGGGAAATATAAATATGCTTCTTTTTAAGTGCAGGCCTACTTGGGTGAAATCAAAACATGGAACTCTTGGCCTCAGGTTTTGGATCTTGTATATTTTTCACACTTCTGTGTGGGGTCAGTGTGGTTGGGTTGAGCTGATAGGGTCTTGCCCAAGGGCCCAACAGTGGCAGCTTGGCGGTGCTGGGGCCCTCTGATCAGTAACCCAGAGTTTTCCATATCAGAATGTGTCTGTTCATCTCTGGAACCCACCCCACTAATGTGCTGCCCAATGTAATATTTTTGGTTTCCTAGACTAAAAAGTCGTAGCTAACATAATGGAATAATGTATGACGAGCTACTTTGCTAATTAAATGCATTAATATAGAAACAAGTTTATGACCATTATCCTCTTCTTACAAGGTTTCTAACGTAGCACATCATGTTGCGCTCCTGCATTCAACAAAGTCAGCAAGCTATTGTCCAGTGATTCAGCAGAGATTTGTTCTGTCTTCAAGTAGACTTTTTTTTTTTTTTAAATTTGCTCTGCTTCGTCAGGATTTGTACAATATCACTGGTGTGCTTGCACATGCTAATTAAAGATACAATAGTTGATAGATTTGGATTTGTCTGTACTGAAGGAGGTTGAATTGATAAAGTATGAGCGATCTAGAAATATAAGTCCTCTGCTGCTTAGGAGATTCTGCCTCACGGATCTGAGAGCGCCAATCACTGACACACAGCAGTTCAGAGATGTTTCTCAGTTTATTGAAGGACAAACATGAGCATATATCCACATTCAAGAGTGTGGTGCAGTGATATGATTGGAAAATGTAATACCAGGAAGCAGAGCTGGCTGAGTTTGAGTTGGTGATGGAAAATTACTGAGCAGGATAGCCTTATGAAAAACGGAGAGCACATGTACGAGCAAAGATAAGTTTCAAGGATTTAACTGAAACTAGCCAAAACAAGTTGCAAACATGCCAAACAAATATCTCTATCAATAGTCAATATAGTAGTAATAATAGTGTATTACGTAGCTAAAAAATAAAACCGTTACGAAACCTGCCTTTGTTCATGGTAATTTGCAAGTTGTAATGATGTCATTCCCAACCTTGGGACGTTTCACGTGTGAAGTGGGGAGAACCCCAACATAGACGACTCTACGAAAGGGTGGCTGTCGGAGCATGTAAAGCTCATCAAAAGCTACTTTAACTGCACTTTTACAGTTATAGACCTAACTGGCTACTGGTTCTTGCAACATTTTAAACTGAAATTGCAGCATAGCAACAACAGTGTACAACAGCAAGTAGCTTAGTAACAAGCTAGCTGGCTAACATTAGTTACACGAGTGATAAGTTTAATGCTGATTATCTTCTCAAAACAGTAATTAATACGGTCAATGTTATAGATTTAACCAAGTGCTTTGTCTGTATATTAACTGCTGTAAAGCTAGTACTGCAATAAACTTGTTTAAAAGTAGAGAAGAAGAACTTTACACTGTTCACAGTGTGGGCGGCCATGGTGATCTGACGTCACTCCATAAACAAGGCACTGGTGCAACTTGAAGGAGTGTTTTCGGTGGGTTTTACCGGTAGTAGGCAGGGAATTACAAATCGCACCTTTCCCTGGAACACAGCATTTGTTTGTATTTGAGTTGGCCTCTTGTCATATAGACACGCCCCCCAGTGCAAATCCTCACATCCTCATAAATCATTATGAAGAAAAGTTGCATGTTTCTTAGCGTTCGAGCAGTTGAATGCCCAAGTGCGCCTGAAAGTGATGTCATGACCGTTGTTGCTAATGCTAACTCTAGTTAAACCAACAAAAGTTTTGGGGGTGAAGTAGTTCTTTTGTACATGGATGGGAATGGGGGCGGGCTCAATGAGCTAAAAAAAAAATTCTAATCTTATTCAGCTCCATCCATTTAACCGTTAGAGATGTTCCTTAAAACCCGACTAGTAAAATCCGTTCTACTGTCATCTGTTTCACGCTTCACGGTCAAAACACGTAGCTCCTTCAATAGTTATAGCATCGAGGTGTGTTGCATGATGTTTAAACATGCATGCCAAATATAAAACCATTTTTCTGAACATCAGTAGCCTGATGTAGTCTGCTCACCATTATTTTTCCTTCTGCTTTTATGTCTTGAGTGTGCCAATATGATTCGCCTTGGCTTTCCAGTTTTAAGGAAGAGAACTGTGGCTTTGATGTGGACTAGAGACACACACACACACACACACTGCTGAGTTTTGAAGTGCCTCATACAGGAAAAAGGAAAAGAAAGGTTGAGTACCCAGTTAAAGGATAGCACAGAGAGACCAGCAAAATCACTTTCCATCTGTGAAATTCCGCTGGGAAAAGGAGCGAGACAGCAGTGAAAAGTGAGACGTGACCGTGCTTTTTCTTCCCTGACAGACATCATAAAAAGCAGTGTTATGAGGCCTGCAGTGTGACTGCATGTGCGTATGTGCTTCCACTTCTTCTGTGTGAGTTGTGTGTGTGTGAGTTGACGATGTGTGCCTTCCGTCACAACATACAGGAATGACGGCGATCTCTATGAGCACGATCGAGGCAGTGCACGCTTAACTGTGCTTCACTTCCTGCTCTTCCATAATTGCGCACTGGGTTGAACCCAGGATTTGAGAACACCTCTCTCTGTAGTTCCACCTTAAAGAAGGAAGGTGAAGATCCGTTATTTTTCCTGTAGTTTATTTAACCTGTATGAGAAATCCTGTATTTGTTTTTTTCATATGGTAAATTGCTGGTGGATGGCTAACCTTGAGGCTTAAATTAACACTGTTAAAAAAAAAAAAAAAAAAAAAAGCAGATGCAAGTTTAACATCAGAACACCACGTTCTAACCCAGTTTTATATATTTAGCCTTGTGTTTCTTTACGGGCTCTCTGTATGCTTGTAACAAATCTGCGTTCGACTCGGAATGTCCTCAATTTACAGGAAGGGCTTCAGTGCAAACGCTTGAGATATGAGCATCTCAAATGATAAAGATAAACAAAGAGCTTGTCACGCAGCTCTGTTGGTGTGCTGGAGGTCTTGGACTCTGTCCCATCCTTCTCAAACCCTTAGTCTGCATGTCAGTATTTGCTCACAGATAAATCTGCATGAAGGCTTCGCCTGTTTTTTCAGCCCTCACCAAAAAGCCTGACATTCCTCGCAATGTTTCCTCTACAGAGCACGGCAGGTCTGTTAGACGCATTAAAACACTGTGGACAATTCTATGTTGCTCACATATTCCCTGATATGTTGAAATAAAGCATGTGTATCTCTCTTTTATGCTTTATTACTTATTTCTTGATTATTTATAATCAAGACAGATCACCTTTAAAGGGATTTAGCTTATAGGCCAGTTTATATCGTCTCTTTTAGCCAAGCTAAAAGGAATGTACATATCCCCCCCCCCCCCAACACCGCTCGCTTGCTCAGTCACAAAATAAAGCTTCAGTGGCTATGTATTTTAAAGAACTGGCATCTATGCATTCCACACCCTCTTTCCTTGGTGCTGATTAGGAGCGACTGACCACATACTGTCTCAGGCATGTTTGTCTACCAGGATTAAGCACAGTAGGACATTTACGTCAGAACAGTGTGCAGGTTATTTACAGCATCACTCTGCTGTTTTATGTGAAAACCTGTGTGTTCATCAAATATAATTAAGGAAAGGTTTCATTTTACATGAACAATGCATGTGGTTTTACCGGTCTATTTGGAGCAGTTATAGAGGCTTTAAAATGTTTGTAGATCATAGACAATTCCGTGTTGGTTTTTTAACTGTACTTTCCTCTGAAGATTTAAAAAAAAAAAAGAAGACTGATGCGCACTCAGCCAACTGCACTCCGTCAGAGATCCAATAAGTTTTCTGCCAGAGCAAATAGGAAACAGGCATCTCTTTGAAAAAACAAATAAACTAGGATACACATTGACATACTTCATAGCATTTCCTCTGTCTGTTCACTCTAACATGTTACATACTTAGCTTTTATAATATCTCTTCTCATATTAATTATGAGCACACATTGAAAAGTGTACAGGATATGCTGGAGGTTTTTTTTTTTTTTTAATGTTTTGAAATAAGTGAAGAATCAATACTTAGGAGTAATCTTCCTTTATCTGCTAAATGCTCTGATTGTGAAAATGTAAGTGCAACAGGTTTTTATAGAGAAGGCCACAGTTCACTCATGACATGACTGCCTGATTTATTCGCATTTATTTTGTGGTATTAAACTCATCTTATTATGTTGCAGAACCACAATGTCGGTGGTTTGGCCCATTTTAAAGGTTGGTTTATACTTGAAGTGTGGTTGTGTATGTGCATGCAGAAGCAGCGGCAATGCAAGCGGCATGGTTTGCATACTTGCCTGCATACTTTATGTACATCTGAAAGATTAAAAGTGCCACTGGATGGCACATCAGAGACAAAACATCACTGTTTGTCTGCTTTCCAAGTCGTACTGTAAACTGTTTTGCAATTTCATGCCCAGCTCTGTTAAAACATTGTGCTGTCGTCGTGATTGTTGTCATGAACTGAGTCTTAAATAGTAAACTCCAAAAGAAAATCCAGAAGACTGGTACGCAAAACGGATCTTTTGGTACGTTTGAAGGCTACATGAGAGGGTTTTTTTAAATTATTATTATTCAAACACCAATTATAATAGGAAAATGAGTTAGTACTGAATAGTACACAAGTATGCGATTTGAGACACAATGCTAGTTTGTTTAGTCAGTTGCTATACTTCCTGTGTGTAGTTTAAGTATAATCCAGTCTTTAGATGAAGATGAATTGTTGAACTGAGCCTACAGTATTGAGCAGGTGTTCAACCTCAGTCATACTGTTAGAGAACAATAAAAGAGGTTTTCTTCAGCTGCTTGAGATGACAAAGATCACTATATCTGTAGAATGCTTAACTGTAGCTTAGCTTGTTCTCTTGTAACTAGCCAGACCTGAACGCAGGAAGTGTAATGACTGGAATTCCTGAGCTTTGCATTACCGTATGTGTGATGTAATTAGTGTTAAAGGTGTTTGTAAGATTTACTTGCTACATTATTGTAGAAATTGTTCCAAACTGATGATTATATTTGTGGCTGGATTGTGCCAAACGAGTTATAAAAGACTTGAATTATGAAGTTTGCTTTGTGGGCCTGGTTCAGATCAGAGCTCACATTGTGCCATTAGTCAACTAGATTATAGAACAATAGGGTACAGCCGTGAGATAACATTGTGACTTGTACTATCAGACAGCAGAGAGCTGGTAGGTGGGGTGTGTGTGAGACCAGTTCTCTGCTGTGCTTGGCACTGCTGCCTCATTTATGCTGCTATTATTTTACGTCAAATAACAGCCATTAAGTATACAACAGTAAATTTAGACTTAAAACTGTTTCTTTAATGTGACAGAAGAGATTGGGAAATGCCATGCCAGTAATGAAGCGTCACCGTCTTCCACCAGCTGCTTGAGAAGACATTCTACACTTACAAGAACATCAGCTTTCAGACCGGTACAGACCCAGCAATGTATTTCAGTGGATCGAACCGAGAACCTGAATAAATACTGTATTACAGAATATCACTGTAAGAACAAGAACTTCCCGAAGTTCAGCGATTCTAAACATGAACCAGCTCGGCTTATCCAATGACCTACATTTAGGTAAACGATTTAGCTGAAGACATCTCATCGGACCAGAGATTGTCCATAGTGCTAGACACATTAGGTCAGGAAGGATCGTTTTCTTAAACTTTCATAGATTTTTATATATTCTCTTTGATCTGATTAGGGAACTGACAACATGGCTTG
The DNA here is from genome assembly GCA_028570945.1 of Gogo arcuatus. Taxonomy (NCBI): domain Eukaryota; kingdom Metazoa; phylum Chordata; class Actinopteri; order Siluriformes; family Anchariidae; genus Gogo; species Gogo arcuatus. The sequence goes on along the minus strand of JAOTRR010000012.1, from coordinate 4,753,154 downwards.
TTTAAAATGGTTGGCGAGAACAGAGTCCATGGTGCTCGTCAGACGTGGTAATGTTTATAGCCATTAACTAATTATTAATGTTTGAAAAGGACATATTATGTAAAACTCACTTTTTTTCAGTACTTGTGCACATACATTTGGGTATCTGGAGTGCCTACTAACCCACAAACTCTGAAA
>JAOTRR010000012.1:4729398-4751678 GCA_028570945.1 Gogo arcuatus | reverse complement strand
TTGCGACAATATCTGTTGTTAAAAGCACTATACAAATAAACTTGACTTGACTTGAATCATTCTTAGTGTGAGTACGCCCTAATGCTCTTGTGGCTGAATAAGCAGTCATGCTCCAAAATCTAGTGGAAAGCCTTCCCAGAAGAGTGAAGCTTGTTATAACAGGAAATGAGAAATAAATCTGGAATGGGATGTGTAACAAGCACATATACACTAAATGTCCACAAACATTTGACCATATAGTGGTGGTGTTTTTTATGTATGGATATATAGGGCTAGGGACTTGATTTACACTGTGGGATTGATCCACCCTGTTCTCTGTGAGGGCTTTTTTGTTCATTCCTTGCTATGACCTCATCTGAGGAAGATTTATAAAGAATTGCATCATCTAATGGCAAACGTTTGAGTTAGGGCTTTTGAGCTTGATACAAGTTTGATTAAAGCTGAGCACTTGTATGACTCTCCTCAAGGCTTCCCCAAATACAATTTAAACTTGAATAGGCAAGTAAGTTTTATAATGTAGTTAACTGTTAAATTAATCTAAGTCCCTAAACACTGATTCTATATAAATTGTTTAAACCACTCTATTGGAAAAATGCCACCAAATAGCCAACTTGCCAAACTGCTTTAATGGTTGAATAGTAGAGATGAACACTACATGGTTTCATTTTCTACTTCCATCAGCTCAAAACCATGTAGATTACGTTGATATTTAATTTGTCTCCAATACTTGGTCAGTAAAATACTCATTATTTAGAAGATGCTTCCTTTAAAAGGAATGATTCTTTGACAAAACGTGGCTAAACTAATAAAGTCGCTATAGCAAACGCTTTCTGTGATAAGAGCTTTTGAGGAGGGGGTGGGACACAAGCTGTCAATGCCCCGTCAGTTCCTGCCCCTATTCATTCAAACATCTGTAGCAGCCAGTCACAGTGGAGGTGGGTGGGCCACTTTTCTCAAACTGCAGCACTTCGCCTCATCCAAAGTGCCCTAAATGGATAATTGCATGGCTAGAGGTTTAATTACATGCCAATGAACTGACAAAATTGAGGGTGCGAGGGCATGTTAGTGGTCACAGACACAAAACCAACAGGAAAATGAATAAACAAACGTAATGAAGCTCTGAAGCTAATAGTGTGTTTATTCAGACATGGGCTTTGTTCTGCCTGCAATGCGATTAATGCTGCAGCTCTTAAAGGCCACAGCATATGATTTCTGCATTACGTTCTCAGGCTATGATAATATAAAGAACTATATAATTATGTTAACAGAGCTAGAAGAGAGAACAGGAGGTGAAGTGTAACATGTTTGCAGGTGTATTTTAAAGTAAATAAAACTCATTCTGACTCCTAGGAATAAAAGTACCTGGAGCATACCTATCTTTCAGTATGATAAACTGAGTTGAAGTTGCTCTGTGGCTCTGCATCACCTCAGAGACCTTAATGTTCTCCTCATTTTAATCCTTACAGGAAAATTGTGAAAATATTCCACTGTCAGTGCTGTAATACAATTACCAAGATGACCCCACTTTTAAAATTTATTAGCACGTAACATACTAGTTAAGATTGGCTAGTTATCTTATCTCCTCTCCAATAAGTATGGAAGAACAGGGTTGATCGCTATGACGTAACATTACATAATGACTTAAAAACAGAGTTTTACAGTGCCCAAGCTGTGCACAGAGAAACAATGTGTGCTGTGTTCAGTTAATCCTGCATTAGTGAGAGAAGAGTTTTGCCTTTTGCCATATACGAAGGGTGTCAATATTTTCTAGTTCTCACTTTTACCTTCCTTGACTTTGTGACTCTCTCTCCCTTCCACTTCAGGTGCGTTTGCGAAGGTAAAGGAGTCCCAGCGCATGAGCGACGAAGGGAAGATGGATCAGGAGGAGGCTGACGGTATTCGGAAGCGCTGCAGGACAGTGGGCTTCGCCCTGCAGGCCGAGATGAACCATTTCCACCAGCGCAGGGAGGTGGACTTTAAAGACATGATGCAGGCCTACTTACGTCAGCAGATCACCTTCTACCAGCATGTGGTTCAGCAGCTCGAGAGGACCCTGCACATGTATGACAGCCTGTAGAGGATGACGGAAATGTCATTCATTAAAATGCAGGAACTTTGTAAGCCCGTTTCAAGAGCTCATCCTAGTTCTGCACAAGAGCTGCTTACTCTGTCTTTATCTCCTGGTCTTCAAAGACATCCACAGCTGAGAAATGACCAATAGATTCTTAGACTTACAGAGATGGTTATGGAGATGGTCAGATCTATAGAATATATGCACACGAGGACCAAACACTAGCTCATGCACTTAAAATGTCACTTTCTTGGCTGTCTTTTATGGCCAAACCACAAGATTCCAGGGACTTGCACAAGTTGCCTTGATAAACACATCCGTATAATTTTATCTTATTTTTGTTTCACACATTCCATTTAATTTAATTATATTTGCTAAGTAAAGTCCTTTAAAAAAAAAAACTCTCGACGCCCCCAAACTGGGGCTGAATCGATTTTCATGAGAAAAGTCTCGGTGCCAGCTATTGCTAACCCTGCTAGCAGGCTCAGCAGGTGCCAGACCGAACTGTATGAGAGTTCACTGTCAAATTGAACAAAACTAAAATCTGCTCAGCTGATGATCTAGAGCTCACAGAATTCTACTGTTGGAGGAGGGTGAAGTGTTCAGTCTTTTAAAGTGCTTTCTGAAGCATGAACTTGCAATAGCCAACTTGAATAAATTTATGGCTAGCATGGACTTAGCAGCATGGAAAGAAGAAACAGCTTTCCAAATGGGTTCCTTCATATGAAAATCACTAAATTAGATCTCGCACATTTTGAATTTGAGATTAGGTTGCCTGAAAATATTTCAAAATCTAATAATTGGAGACTGACAGATTATCCTGATAATTTTTCAACAGCTATCTCAAATCTACATCAATGGCTACAATTTGCTTTTATGTTTGCTTTTATCAGACAGCAAAGTGAAATGTGTTGTCTTGTCTGTGACTAGCTACTACATCTGACAGTTAAAATGGCAAATGCTCCAAATATCTGAAAGAATGTTTTTCCATGAATGAATTAAGAAACGTTGCCCCTTACACTGTGGGACTGATGAACATACACTGTATTAATCAAGGGGTTTAGAGTTGTGTTCATCCTGGTTGTGGAGAATAACAAGGTGACTCCTTATATAGGAGGCGTTTGAAAGGACTGCCACTTGTAGTGGTACGTTTTTGTTTTTTGTTAAAATGGTTCAACTTTTAGTTATTCTTTCTAATTTTGTGCTTAGATTTTAATAAAAGAAAGTTAGTGTGCTCAGGGGTGTTGTACTTCTGAGTAATAGATTTGTGTAAGACAGACTTTAAATAAAAGAAACGTTAGCTCATGATTAATTTTTGGTGCAGACGCATCATAAAATCATACAGATGTTACAGGTTCAAGTTAGGGCGTGAGGTTACCTGAAATGTAATAATTTTCTGTTTAGTTTTTAACTGTAGCTTAATTTGTGAATTTTGGCACAATTCACAATTTCAGGTCATTTACACATTTGTCTTGTGCTTGGACTGCGTTTAAATCAGGATCTCTGACCTTTATTTATTAGCCAGATCTCTCAACTCAGTTACTGCAAATTATCCATTATTGGCAAAATCGAGGCTTCTCCAGCTAAATATACAAGACCTGCATTTACTAAGGTATAGATTCTGTGATGGTGTTTTTGCAGCTCCTGCTCTATTAGTGCTTTATGCATAAATAGACCTAGTCTCATACCACAATATCATAACTTGCATAATAGATTCCAAGGTTACCCCCTCAAGCCCAACCCAGTGGTTTGCTTGCTTTCCAGCACAGTGAAATGTACAGGAGCTGATGGAAAGCAGTATGATCTCTTAAGGTATTTTATTACTGGCATTTCACCCACATGAAAAAAAGAAACTGTTTGGAGAAAGTTAGCGAGTCAGGACTGTTTGTGTCCATTTGGCCAATGAAGCACATTCTTAGATGGAGCTGATTTTGTGGTTAATGGGGGAAATAGTGTGTCCCTCCTTCATGTGCAAGCTGTGTAATTGCTATCAGACCAAAGTATCACCATTTGTAGTTCAAGTCAAATAAATAACGACTATTTTTCCACAAATTGGAGTATATTTGTGACCAAATTTTAGTTTGATACGGCTCAGAAAATGCTGAAAATGTGACATTGAGGAAACAGCTGAGACGGCAGAATAAACAGAGGAAGATGAAGGTCTACTGGAATGATGGCAGTATGCCACTGGTTGAACATAGTAAAAGAAAGAAAGGAGGGCTGTACTAAAACCCTGCTAATTAAGACCTCCAAGTGACCACGAGCTTCACATGGATGATTTAAACTGTAAACGGATATGACTTTTTTCTTTTAAAAAAAAAATGTGTGTGTGAATTCTGTCTTTTAAAAGGTCGCAAAGAAAAGGACATTGTTTCTACTACAGTCATGCTGAGTCGTAATAAAAAAAAAATCCTCGAGTGATTCTTTGTTCACCTTTGTTCACATTTGACTATAATACTATGAATAATAGTCAAAGAGAATTGCAGCACCAAATCCTCAACTTCATATTCATACTTTGAACATGAGATCAGACGTTCAGGCTGAGGCAACGCAGCTGTTTGCATTGATGAGAATTTTCTGTTTCAACATGAACCTCTGGAATGGTTCATGTATGAAGATGCTGCCCATTGAGAGTGATTGATTCTCACACATTTTCCACATCACGGAGGGTGTCTGTCTATACACAGCTCTTAAAGGCTTTTGCTGAAGATGGTTTGCAGCAGAATACTTAATAGTGGAACAGCTAATAAATATAGTGTGTAGATGTGTTCTGATCTCTCAGCTTGCATTTTTTTTCAGTATGCATAGAAGGGCACCTGGAAAACACATTCAATGCAAAAGTGCTGCACATGGTCTTCAAAGCAGGAGCATGCGAGAGATGAAGGAAATCAACTTTCTTTTAGTTGGACAGAAAAGGTTCTAAGTATCCCTCACATAGCTGGTGCATGATTAAGTATTTTGCTTTCTTCTTTTTTCCTCTCTCTCTAAAGGGAAAGGATTGAAATATAATGAAGTGTAGTGGCCAGTTTTGGGTTTTTAGCATAATTATTTATGAGAATTGGCAGAATGATGCTTTGCACATTTGGTTTTATGAGCCAAAACAAATGCATTCCAACTGTGTGCTGAGACATCATAGAATCAAGTCTTTCTATTCAGGTTTAGGTCTGTGTCTGGCACAAACTTTGCTGGTTTATGAAGTCGCTTAGTTCAGCTTTTCAATTCAAATTTATTTGTAGTGCTTTTAATTATAGATATTACAAAGCAACCAGAGTTGACAGTGGCACAAAAACACACCCTGAGATGACATGAGGAAGAAAGCTTTACCATTAACCCTCTATGCACATCAAAACCCAAGATCTGCACCTTTACTTGAGAGAAAAGCTATTTAACTAATGGTTTGTTTAACTAAACAAATAGATTTCAACTGACACTTAAAAGACTGAAACTGTGTATGTGTCCTGATAATTAACTGGAAGGTATTCTAATGGTACTGTTCCATAGCTTTGTAGGAAAAATCTCTGTCCCTTATTGTAGTCTTCAGTATTCTAGGTACTAATAAAGAACCTGCACCTTTTGGCTGACGCAGACTTGGCAGATCACAATAGACCACAATTTTCCTCAGGTACTGTGTGTGGCGAGACCATTCAATACTATAGAGGTCATTAGTAGTATTTTATAATCAATGTGAAATTTAAGTGGTATCCAATTGAGTGTGGATAAGAAGGGGTAATATGGTGAAATGTTCTGGTTTGACTCTTACTTGGTGCTGTATTCTGAACTAACTCGAGCAGCAAAGCTTTACACTAGTCCAACCTTGGGGTAATAAAAGCTGGATTCAAGTTTCTGCATCATGTAATGACATTGTAAATATATCAAATTTGTCTGACTGTAATGTAGTACTCCAAATATTCTGTCAGTTTTGACTCAACATTTTGCTACTACATACTTCTGATATAAATAAGAGTCCTGGATTGTTTTTGTTGTCGTCCTGAAGCCTTTTAGGAAAGCTCTCCTTCCATGCGATTTTGAAATCTACCAGTTTAGCTTGATTTCATTTACATTCTAACTTTTGAGAAGTCTACATATCTGATCATCATTCCAGGGTGCTATTTTCCAATAATTATTTAGAACAACAATCCAACATTATCTAGCTTCAAGTGAAATGCCAACTTTAAGCATTCAGTCACTTGACTGAATAGTCTGTGGGGTCAGAGGATGAATGAATCAATGTTGATAAATCTGGGAGGTTCTTGATAAAGCTGGGTACGGTAGCCAGCATAATTGTACAATTGCTATAGTATCATGGCAAAATTCAAATATCAAGACCACAAGGCATTTTAAATTAAATGAGGTCATGATTAAAGATCATTTCAAACTGGGATAGTGTGATGGTTTTCTTTATTTACGCCAAATGTCAGTATTAAATCTTGTCCTCTGCCAGTGAGCTAGCACTGCGCTTTGTTAATGGAATGTGGTTTAGTGAGCATTACTGATCCCGGTACGAAAATGACTGAAATATGTTGCTCTCTACCAATGCTGAACTCACACTTCTACTGTCATCTGGTAATTATCAGTGTAGACAGAGTTGAATAACACCTCCCCACCCCCAGTGTCAATACTTAGTGCATTGTCCTTTTGCAGCAGTTACAGCTTTGAGTTGTCTCAGATAGGTCTCTATGAACTTTGCACATTTTAATTTTGGCATTTACTGAACTTCATTCCTGAACTCAAATTTTCTCAAACTTTCCCCAAATTAAGTGGAGAATGTTGGTGGACTGTAGTTTTCAGGTCGTGCCACATATTTTCAATTGGACTTAAGTCTGGGCTTTGACTCAGCCATTTCAAAACACAAACCTTCTCTTTTCAAGTCATTTCTAGTTTTTGTTTTGTGCTTTGGCTCATTGTCCTGTTGGGATGTAAATGTTCGTCCTAGATGCATTTCTGGCTGACTGGAACAGGTTCTCCTCAAGAATTTGCTGTGCATGTGGTCCTTGATGGCAACAAGACTTCCAGATCCTCCTGCTGCAAAGCAACCCCAGAGCCTGACGCTACCACCACCATCATGCTTGATAATAGAAACGGTATTACCTGGGTGTTGGACTATATTTGGTCTGAACCAAACATAATGTTTTGCTTTTAGACCAAATGGCTTTTTTCCCTCCAAAAACTCTCAGATTTTGCCACATGCACATCTAGTAAACGCCTGACATGCATTTTATGTTAGACTTTTCTCAGCAGCAGTTTCTTTTTGGGCACTCTCCAACAGAGGCCGGCTCTGTGAAGAGCTGACGATATTGTTCCACAGGTTCCACTATTCCATCCAGTGAGCTCTGTAACCTCTTCAGTGTTCTAGCTGACGATATTGTTCCACAGGTTCCACTATTCCATCCAGTGAGCTCTGTAACCTCTTCAGTGTTCTAGCTCGCTTCTTGGACACTTTTCTGACAATTGCCCTTCTTGCCTGTTTGCTCAATTTGGAAGGACAGCCTGATATTGTAAGTGTCTGGGTTGTGCCATATTTTTTCCACTTTGTTATAATGGATTTCACAGTACTCCTAGGAAGGTTCAAAGCTTTTCACATCTTTTTATAACCTCCTCCATCTTTTATTCTCCTAACAACTTAATCTTGAAACGTCACAGGCAGTTCCTTGGTCTTCGTGACAGCAGAACTGATCTGATCTCCCATTTTAGCTGTAAGACCTGCCAAAGTCAGAGATATTTATTGTGTACGTGTATCTTGATTAACATAATTAATGTGAGTGCGCGAAGAAATAAAATAGTATTCCTAATTTAGAATGTTAAAAGAAAGGGCAGTGAATATGTATCAATTAAGCAATGTTTGGATTTTTTATTTTTAAGTAATTCTGAGAACATATAAATAATTTATTTAATTTTATTTCTGTAGAGAATCGGTTCAAAAGGAGCAGGAAAAAAATCCCATTCTAATATACTTAAATTTGATGTTGCAATACAGTAAAAAACCTGTGCCTATATACTGCAATTATTTAATGTGAAAAGGGTCTCATTTCCTACTTATTTTCTTATGCTGACATGTTTTGCAAATATATTTCCATATGGCAAGAAAGGAGATGCACTGAGGAGGCCTTTATGCAAAAAACACTGGTCTTTAATGGCTGCTTTTTTCACTGTTTGAAACATGTGGCTCATATTGCTCAGTTTTATCTACACTGATTGATTGGTGTGTTTTTTAATCTTTGGAGCCTTGAAACCAGAATTTCAGGTCAGACAGCAGTATCAGAGCAGCATGAGAGAAGAGACACACCTTTCAGCTCTGTTTGCTCCTGGCTAAAGACACATGCATGCTAACATGCTGTGAGCGGCTGTGACTCCCAGAATGGAGATATTGGGTGAACACCAGATCATATGTGTCAGAAGATGAATCAGGACTGGGGGGGGGAAAGAGGGACACATAATAAAGCCATAAACCGGTACAGCTGGTCATGTGATGATCATTGAATTTACTGTATGTATCATCCAATTTCATAGACAGGTAACAATCACAGGCAACATATCTAGATGCAGAATTATTCCAACAGATTCTTAAGAGGTTATCTAAATTAAACATTAAGATTAATGTACACAGCTAGAATGTTGAATAACATTAGTTGTTGGCTTTGCCAGGCATGAAAAAGAATTTTGGACTACACCAGATGGCTCTCGTCATGGAGTGTAATTACAGAGCCCCACCTGCTGTTACACCATTTTATTTGCTGTTACATCAATGACAACATGTATCATATTTCAAGTTCTTTGAAGTAAAGTAAACAAAAGATTACAAGATACATCAAGACTCCTACAAATCCAAATGTTTTTTTTATTGTAAGTTCCATAAACAAGAGACAAAAGAGATGGTGGATAATCAAAGAAAAACTTTCACTTTTGGTCACATGGGTGCTCCATGCTAGGACACTGTTCCCAAATACTGTAGCTTTCCCCTTGTAATGCCCCAAAGTAGATATCAGCTTTAGCCCCTCCTCTGGCTCCTCCCTTGATCCTTCCCCTTATTACCGCCCACAGCCCTGGAGCCAGACTGAGATCCCAGAGGAGACAACAGCCACTTCCTTAGAACACGAAGTCCACATTCCCCACATTCTCTCTGACCTTGACAAACAACATTCCAGTTTTGGGAAAAGGCAGTCTCACTATTTCTCTCTCTCTCTCTCTCTCTCTCTCTCTCTCTCTCTCTCTCTCTCCAGATTAAGATCCATCATCCATCAAAGCCAGGGTCAAATTTACAGCACAGTGGATTCTTAGCTTACGTCTGCCTGTTTGGTCAAGTTTGTATTGCGGATTGTGCTGGCCAATATTTACACCAGTGTATATAGGATACAATCGCTACTTGAATCAGCAAAGAGCCCTTGGGCAAACAAACAAAAGAGGTGAAAAAGCACTACTGCAGCATGTTATGCTTTCTGCTTTAATACAGTTGCGTGAGTTTGTTAAGAAAAAGGGAGGAGATTGTGATCTGAAAATCAGGAGTCTATTAAAAGGGAGCTGTGTCCTTCCTGTTTACAATAATCTCAGCTATTTCAACAATTTCATGAAATTCCCATTTTAACAACTGGCTCTGTTAATGAGTATGTGCACTAAAACATACTTGACTGATTATGCTTCAGGGCCAGGACACCTACAGCTGGCAAACCAGGGACACAGATCTCAAAAATTAGATAGAGATTGAACTGATAGATGTTATCTATTTCCAAATATTATACAGTATGTGAACTGAAATAATTCCATTTGAGTGTGAAAAAATATCAAATCTATTTCTTACTAATGCCAGTTTTAGGAACCAGCTGTCTGCCCTGTATTTAGAGGTTAAATCCTGTCTCTACAAGTCTCTATTGTTGTTGCTAATAAGCTTTGGTTGATATACCCATAATAAGGGTGTGTCCTGTGAAAGAGCTGGTTTGATGAGAATTAGAAACAGAAACAGAAAGAGAATAAGAGAAAATGCTGCTTGATCCATTTGTTTTCATTCTTTTATTTTTCGTATGCCAATATCACCTCTGGTTGGTCTTTATGTGCATCTGTGTTTCAAAGAGTTCAGGGAAAGGGGGCGGAATGGGGGTGGGTGGGGAGGTAGTAGTCTGCAAACCCAAAGCTTAGACACATACTGAGAGAAAATACATAAAATGGGTTATGAAAATACATATGGAGCACAGATTTATAGACGAAAAATACTAACTGTTTACACTATCCACTGAACTGGCTGTATTTATGAGGATAGAATAAATGCCTCAGCTTGCTTAAGGTGGAGATGACATCTGTTATGGTTGCGCAAAGACAAAACCACCAGAACTTACAACCTTGCACTCTCTTTGTGGTTTCGTATTAGTCGTTGTTCTAGCACTGCAGGTGGAACTATTAAAATTTCGAGACTATGGTATACATTAACAAATGAATAGTGCTGCATTTGACTTAGTTTGGAGTTATGTCATTTTTCAACCTACAAAATAGGAAAAAACATGGAGGTTTCTTTTGTTAGCAACAAGCTAGCCAGATAAATGTGATGAGTGACATATATTTTCCTCCGTAAAACAGTATAGTCAGTGTTATAGATTCAACAACCTGATACATCTGTATGTTGATTGTAGATACAGTAAAACTCATTTAAAAGTAGGAAGTGCTACTGTGTTTACTGTTCATGCTGTGAGCGGCCATGTTGATTTGCAGGACTCAGTGTTGAGGAGACCGTCCCAAGAGTAGGAATTCCAATTTGAAGGGGGCATTTTACTTTGTTTTTTCCTAGTTGGTGATCTTTTACGAGTTATGACCTTTAGTTAAACTGCTTATTTTGTTCCATATTTACAAAGAGACAATGGAAAAGAAATAAGATGTAGGTGGTACATGAAACCATTTAATTTAAAACCTTTTATGTCTTTTTGTAATCCCTTGACAAAGAGTAATAAAGGTCTTGGACATGCCTTACAATGACTGATCATAGGCTTGGTCATAACACAGTGAGCGAAGCCTTGGCATGATGTCTGTTTGCTCTGTTGTTATGTCATATTGTTTGTGGAAGCCACCCGAATATTGTCTCTGCTTGAAGTATGCCTAAGCCTTAAGAGTCTTTCCAGAACTGGTGTCCTAAAATAACAGGCTGATCTCCACACTCTTATTCTCGAGTCATGTTGCTCAGGTGAGAAAACAGCCACAATTATCCAGAGATGGTTACAACATATTCAAGCTCATGGGATCTCGTTGGGTTGTCATGCTGCTCTGGTGTTTCAGCCTGGGACTACACACGCAGCACTGAGTTTTGTTTAGAAAGCTCTGCATCTGTTGCCCTACTTATGACCTGTCCCACTATAACCTCACATTGCTTCGGAATGTGTGTTCACACTAGTGAAGGAAGTGCATTTAAAATCAGGTTATCCCATTTCAGAGGGAACCGTCAATACTGTAGTAAAAACTAGCCTACTTTAGGGTTTCAGGGAGACTCTCTGCAGGAGCCAAAATACAGAACGTATAAAACAGTGCTGCAAGGTACAACTGAACTCCAATTACACAAACCCAAGCAGCCCCTCACGAAACTCTGACCAAAGAAAAAGAGACCAGTTTATGTTCAACATATTTGTGTTCTACCACAAATTCAAACTAAATGATGTATGTTTATTGAGAATCATACATCATCAGTAATTGCTCTTTGTTTTCTCTGAAAGAATGAATACAAGACATCAACAACTGAGTCAGTGGTTAGACTGGTGAAAATTGGGATTCCCCCCCCTCCCTAGTGCAATCCCAGTACAATGTGTCCCAGTAGCCAAGGGCCACAGACACCCACACTCACAATTATTTGTCTAACTTCCTGGTCACAGGGCAGCTGATGCTGTCACTTCAAGCATAACAGTGCTGGCTGTATCTGTGTGATCTGCGAGCCCCAGGAACGGCTGTGGAATATCTGTTGTTTGCTGTGGTAAGTGAAAGAATGAGTCTTTATTCCTTTCTGAGTGAACACAGGCCCAGTGTTTGACCCTGATGCACCCTGATTCCCCCTGCAGAGCTCCATGGTTTATAGCTAGTTTCAACAGCCCATAGTCTAAAGACTCTCCAATGCTCGCCAGCTGTCCTGAAGTTCAGTGTCATATGTTCTAGTGCTATAGGCCACTATATTTAAGACTGGCTGTTGACAACTTTCCAAGAAACTACTGTAACACAACAATGTTTATGAACATGTTATGTTATCCATCTATTTTCCATATTTAGAGTGAATCCTATGGCACGATTTAGAGTTGTTTACTGGTAGAAAGGCTAAGTAACTAAATTAGATATTTGTTTTGACTGTTAACTATTTTGCCAGTTTATGAATGATGACTTTAGCATGGCAGCACATTGTAAAAAAAAAAAAAAAAAAAAAAAAAAAATTGGTCACACAACAAACACACAATAAAACTCATATATCATGAGTCTTCCATTTAGATGCAGTTTCATGTTTGCTATCAGCTAACTTCAAAGCTTTACTGCATGGACTCATTTCAGAAGTTAAAATTGTCTGAAGCAGTAAATCCTTGCACAAACACACTGGGCTTTCTGGTCTGATGAGCAATGTAAACTCAGTATTTCAAATAAAAAACCAGGAACAAAATGGTACAGAAAAAGTAAAAAGCCACTGTAAGGTAAACTAACTATAGCTCCTGTTATTGATTATATCCATCATAAAAACTAACATTATTTACATTTTGTTCATTTATTTGTTATAATTACCTGTCAAACAGTACAAAATGGGGGAACAACACAATTCTAGCAAATTCTACATCCATTATATTTTCTTCCAACTTCTTAAATGCAATGAAATTAAAAATAAACTCATTTGCAACACTTAAAACAGATGTTTAAACAGCCACGTTACATGTTTCAAATATGCATATCCATCACAATAAGAAGATTACAGTAAAAATTACTTAGTCATTTGATAAAAGCCAGCTGTGTGCAAATACATCCTAGAAGGATGAGCATGTCTATTCTTCCAGATAAAGGGAACAAATATATACAACTGTAATACTGATCATACAGTGCATCAGTCAATGGCGAGAAGGTTCAAAACCTCAGATAAGAAGCACCTAATGGAAAAGTAAAGTAAGGTGCATTTTAAATGTTGATATATTGTTTAAACCATAATCTATGCAGTGAGTAAGTAAGTTAGGTGTTGGATGTAGGCTTTAGACCTTGGTAGAAAGTACATTTTTGTGTGATTAAAAAAGGGAGACTACAGACTGCGGCACTTTGAGTTGCCAGTTGGTGTATATGGGTTAGCTCCAGCAGAAAAACCTGTCAAAATGCTGAAATGTGCAGCAAAAGAAAATGCCGTCTGTAGGAAAGAATGACTGTAGCTCAGAGGCTTGTTAAAAGCTGACGAATGACTACTTGTTTCATGACTGAAAAATTTCACATGTATCCCTGCGCCATCTGCTGTTCACTACTTGTGCAGCACACAATGGTGTTTATCTTGTACAACAATGGTATTTCTGTACCATTGTAATAAATGCATCAAAATATGCTTATGGATTAGTACATCATTTATGAGGCTACTAACAGAAATAGTAATAATTACCATAAAATCTGAAATACATTGTATTTCTTTTTTTTAATTTTTATTTCATTTGTTGAGCAATATTGACAAAGTATGTAAAGCCTAGATGACAAAAATAAATAAGATCTACTTGAGTTAAAAAAAAAAAACTAGTTACATAAGCCCACCACAGAATTTTGCATGTTTAGTCTGACTGAAAAAAAAGAAGAATCCAATATATACAAAGTTGACAAACATTAAAAAAAAAGAAATATGGGCTGTTTGATAGCTTTAAAAATAGAAATTCATCACTGCTTGCAATATATTCTTGATACAGCCTGGTAAAAAAAAATTCTACAAACCTAAAACCTGAGTTATATTTCATTCTCTAATTAAATGACCTCTAAGATTTCTTAAAAGATAAGTTATCCCAGGGCTCTGGGATTATTTGCTTAATGTTAGCTATGAGCACACACACGTAATAATAATTTGAACAATCTTTTAAAGATAACATAGTGTGCTTGGGCAATCACTACTAATTTCTACTCAGAGAAAAGAAATATCGCAGGATTTAATGATATAGACTAAAAATCTTAAATACTGCTAAATATGACCTAAATATTGGTTTAAAAGTCAATTTAAAAAGTATGAATGCAACTCAGTGGCATTGGGTTCTGTGTCCAAATGTCTGTATGGACAATTTAAAATGTACACTTTAAAGTAGGAAAACATTAATGAACCAAATACATAAAAAAATATAACAAGGATTGGGCTTTTGGAATACATTGAAGTTCATTCCCCAATCATGATTTGACAAGTAAGACCTAAAATGTGACAATAGTAAATCTAGTTCTTCATATGTGTATTATCTCATTGTTTTCAACATATATCACTAACATATGAAACAGAAAAACTTCCATCAGCTAGGGAATGTGTAGTCCATGGACAATTTCACTGCCAAGTTACTGAGGTGGTTTAGGCTAAAGCAAGTCCACTGGGCAAAACATAGTTCTCTACTTTTACTTTTATAGCAGATAACTCTCTAAACAATATATGGAAGTGGTATATACTAGAAAATATACATAGGAAGTGGAACTCTCCAGGCAAAGAATAAAAATAGGCAAAGTCACTAAAATTGACTGGATGAGAACACCTCAGGACCTTGGAATATAATATGACTGGAAATGTTAAAATGACAAAAACACATTTTCCACACACTTGAAATACAATACAAGAGAATTGCTCATCAGCCCATATTTTCCTGTGACTAAATATATAATTACAGCTTCTCTGAAAGTTTGCTTTCGAATTGGCTCGATTACATTAATGGAAAACAGAGCCACCAGTTCAGAATAATGACCACAACTTCAGTTGTATCAGCCAATAGAGATGTAGTTGTCAACACAGCCACTGCTGAGTCACTTCCTTTTGGCTTCAGTAATATATACTTATATGGAAATTTTTCTTCAGTGCCTTAACTCAGTCCAGTGGATGTATGTAAAAAAATCTCAGTTGTTTCAGCTACATCACCAAAGCACTGAGGGATTTATGGCACAATGTGCTACAAATGGAGGAATTAAACAAAACAAAACAAAACAATATTGTATATTTTTAGGCAAAAAAACCCCACCCTAATTCAATTAAAAAAATTCATATAAATTTTAAATGTTATTAAAAATATTATATACCCACTTAAACATATTTTGAGGAATCATTTTTACAGTAAAAAAAATTCAGTTCATTGGAGTGAAAACACTTTATATGTATATTGATTTATAAAAAAATATATTATTGGGGGGCATATTTCATGCATCAATGTTAATATGAACAAACTTGCAAATTATTTACTTTCAAAGTACATAAAAAATTCAAACATATTAAGTAATGTTCATGTCCAAAAGGTCTATTTAAATACTAAAAGTTTCAGTCTAACTTTTATGAATTGGTTGTTCTCTCACTGACTGAAAATCTTAAAAAAAAAAACCAAACAAGCAAAAACCCCCTTAATCAAAATATCTTCATCGCTGTAATGTACACTGTACAATGTTTTGGCAAATAACCTGATGTTTTACCTGACTAACTAATATACAAACATGTAAACATGTTTGGGCCCAATCTGGTTACTGGGTCTTTCTATGAGAACTGTAGACTTTTATTAGGTTTTGTTTCTAACCATGAAAAGGTGCATAAACCAGTCCTCATAAGACTCGGTCCTTCATCAGTGTAAAACTAAAGCATATGAGAACTGTTTACATGAACTGATTGCATGACAACTAATGGAACAAAAGTTAGATTATTCACCAAAATTATTTTCTCAACCACTACTATAAGAGGAGATCTTTATAATACTGTTAGGAATGACTCAAGAAAGTGTCCACAAAAAAAAAAAATTCAAATTCCTGTGTGCGAATATGTTAATATACACTAAATGTCAATACAGCATGATGGAATAGAATCTTAATTTTCCCATCTCATACCCAATACTGGTTCTTTTTCAGGGCTGGGTTTGTTGTCCGACAGTGCTGCAGTAATTCAGGATCTGTGTCTTTAGACTCCATATTGGACATGGGGATGTTATTTGCTGGATCGGTTTTTCTGAAGGTTTCCTGAGCCACCTCTCCATTTTTTGGCTTGGTGGCAGCATTCTGGACATTGTGCTTTCCTGTTTTGTTGCGACGCACCAGGTAGTATGCTAGCAGACCAGCTATGAGTAGTAGAAGGAGGATAACCAATATGGGGATAAGGATCGCCCATAGTGAGTTCCGTCTAGAAACAGGGGATTTATGGGAGCTGATAGAGGGTGTGGTGGGACCCTCTTCATATGGCCAGTTGCCATCCCCTCTCCATCTGGCATCAGGCTGGTCTGCTTTACTTGTGTCAGAGTTGGCCACAGTTGGGGGGACCTTAAGTACTGTAGCACCATAAATTCCTGCTGGGTCATAAGGCACTGTCTGGAAGGAAAGTGTGCACTCTGCTGGAGGAACTCCATGTGCCTTGAGGAGGAAGCGAGCCTCACCCTGATCTTGACTTTTGCCCTTTGGATCCCCAGTGGAGTTCAGGACCTCTAGAGCCACACGTCCCTCATCTAGATCTCTCTGGGTGAATGATTCCACAGGCTGGCCATCTGCAGACCCTCCTCTTCTTATGAACCTTGCTCCCTTTGGCTGTTGGGTCAAGCTGAAGGTTGGTGAAGTTTTGGTCTTGTTGGCAAGTGCGGTGGCATCTAACAGCTTTCTGTCCACCAGAACTAAAGTGCCACGTGGGAGTAAGGGATTCTTGGCCACATTTACTAAGGGTTTTACTGTGATGTTGAGGCTGGAGGAAACATTAGCTGCTCTGCTGCGGGCTACAAAGGAAAAACTGTCATTTGAAGAAGTGGACTTGATGAAGCGAACACTCACTCTCCCTTCCCTAATCTGTTTTTGGGTAAAGGCAGAGGTAGGTTGCCTGTCCACCATCACTACCGCATACTTGGGAACGTTGGTAATTTTATATAGCACTTCTTCTTCTACTGGCCCTCCTGTGGATGCTTTCAACATGGCCTCTGTGATTGGAGTCTCATCATCTCCCTGCTTAACTTGGATCTCCTGTACCTTATTAAGCACAAGTTTCTTAGCCAGGATGACGATGTGCATCATGTGTGGTTCTGACTGGTGTTTCCCGTCAGAGACAGTGAACTCCATAAAACCCTCAGACAAGCTACCGTTGCTCACAAATGCCACCTGGCCCATGTTCACCTCCTCTTGGGTGAACTGCATGATCCTGTGCCCAGTATCCTTGTAGACGATGTGGCCATTAGTAGGACTCTTTAAGATGGTGAATCTGACCTCATCTGGTGTACTGTCTTGGTCTATAGTGTTGAGGTACTGTTTGGACAGTACAGTAGTAGATCCTTGCAGGGCTTCCAGTAGCAGGTCCAGACTGACTAGCTCTGGGGGGCTGGAGTCCCTTTGTCTGATTGAGATAAGAAAGACCTCCTCCAGCGCCATGGCACCTGGCACAGCCTGAGGGGGGCGACCATGGGGGTTCAGCCACACACGGAAAGAGAATCTGTCTGAAGTTTCTCCTGAGTCATCATGGTAGTACCCCAGCTTCCCTTCACTGATGTCATCTTGCAGGAAATAGGGTGCATCCTGGGGAAGATCATCACCTCCAAGAGTGAGTCGGCCATGTGTAGGGAAGTGCCGCACCTCAAAAACTATGTCCTGGCCTTCCCGTTTTTCTTGTGGTACACTGCCTAGCAGGTTGGATGCATCCAGAATGGAGACATCGAACACCTTAAATTGCCCCTGCACCACTGACATACCTAAAATATAAGTACAAATCAAAACATCATCAATATACAGAACACAAGGAGGTAAGGTGTTTAGAAATGAATTTAACAGATGTAGCATGGTACCTTTGTTCTTCCACAGCTGTGAAGACACATTGCTATGGGTGGCATAGTAAGATACTGTAACAGGGAGAATGTATTGGAGCTTTGCCGCTGGTGGTGAAGAGAGCTCAATTTCTACAGTGTCTTTTACTACCCAGAATGACTCTGATGGCATCTGGTGTTCATAATACACTGCACCAGCATCCACCTAAAGAATAAATGAGGAAAGAAATTAATAACTTGACAAATGGATAAGAAATGGATAAGAAATGGATAACCAATCAAAAGTGTATTTCCTATTGTCGAGGAATTCATCCTCATTGCATTTGTTAGGTTATGATATTACAAAGTGTAAATCACACTAAATGTACTCTGTGTTGATAGACCAAACATTCTGAATCCTGGTTAGGAGTAGTAGATTAATCAGGATTATCAGTGAAGAATCCTCACTGAGAGCATAATTTACTTCAAGAGTAGGCTTAAATCAAACTGATTTTTAAATGGGTCAGAGCAATGTGGGGCCCAATGTAGAAACATTAAATAGTCTATTGAAAAATAGGTAACAAAACAATTATATCTTTGGAACTCATCACTGATTCGTCTTCAGTAATCCAGAACACTGGGTGTGAAGTAGAAAAACACCCCAAATGGGATGTCACTCTATTGCAGGGCACCAGACACATTCACAAATAGGAGAAATAGGGGAGTCACCAATCCCCTATTTGGGAAGTGGGAGGGAAGTTCTCCCATGAGAACACTGGGAGAAAAGTGGTGTTGTGAGGTGGCAATACTACCCAGTGCAACACCATGCTACCATCACCTTGTTTTGTTAATTTACTAATCAATTTAGTTGAGGACTTCAAGGAATACATATATGGTATATCTGACTTACTTCAAATTACATCATGCAGTCTCCACCATACTGCCTTAAACTTTTCAATGTAACCATTAATATTGGTTCAGAAACCTTGCTGATTGGCAGATGGGCCATTATCTACTATACACTATAAACTGTCAGTTAATCCATCCATCCATTATCTATACTGCTTATCCAGCAGGGTTGCAGGGGAAGCTAGAGCCAATACCAGCTGACTTCAGGCAAGAGGCAAGGTACACCTTGGGCAAGTCACCAATCTATCACAGGGCTAAGCAACCATTCACATTCACACCTATTAGCAATTTAGAGTATCCACTTGACCTAATCTGCATGTCTTTGGACTGTGGGAGGGCTGCGAGGTGCAAACCCAGAACCTTCTTGCTGTGAGGCGACAGTGTTAACCACTGCACCACTGTGCCACCATCATTTAATCACTATTCAATTCATGTTGTCATTCCTAATAACTTATTCTTAACATTATAAATATGTTGTTTATTGAATAGTGATTAAATGATGGTGGCACAGTGGTTAGCACTGTCGCCTCACAGCAAGAAGGTTGCTGGATGGATTAATGTTAAGAATGGATGGATTAAATGACAGTTTATAGTAGACAATGGCCCATCTGCAACCATTCACATTCACACTCACATTCATACCTATGAGCAATTTAGAGTATCCACTTGACCTAATCTGCATGTCTTTGGACTGTGGGAGGGCTGCGAGGTGCAAACCCAGAACCTTCTTGCTGTGAGGCGACAGTGTTAACCACTGCACCACTGTGCCACCATCATTTAATCACTATTCAATTCATGTTGTCATTCCTAATAACTTATTCTTAACATTATAAATATGTTGTTTATTGTGAAGACATAAAAATAAAAACTAGTCATGTCAGTAAACATTTTGCTCAGTCTGTCAACTATATGGTTAAAGTGGTATTTTTATGAACAGAATTATAGCAGGAGTATTTTGGGCTGGACTGAAGGGCTGTTCTTTGAAACTCTGAGATCATTATGTCCTCAGCTGAACTCTGTCTACTAAACATTTTAGCAAACCATTGAATTCCAGACACTAATTTCAAACACACTGAAACAATCATGCAAATGTGAGATACACTCACCTCGGTTTGTGTAAATTGGCTGATTTCCTCAAATTGTCCACTCTGATTGGGCTTAATGAGTCGTCCTAGACGTGGAGGCCTCACAAGAGAATAGTTGATCTCATCTCCATCCTCACTGGTCACTGCTCGCAGGATATCACTATTGATGACTTTCCTGGAGCCTGAGGCAACAGCAAGACAGATATGTGAATTAATTCATTAATGTAAAAATACTGATCCAGCTGAGTAGAATGTTTGCATACCCTTTGGAAGATAAAGAAATATAATTCATACCAACGACATTTAGTGCTGATGTTAAGATATTAATTCTGAATCAGACACTTTATGATTTATGAGACTCTTTTTGTTGCCATTGTTGCTGCTACATTTATTGCTGCTACACTACAAAATAGTTTACAGTTCATTGCTGCAATAACTTTCCTGTACAATACTGTTCTGTTGTCAATGTGTGTTCATTGTTCTGTATATTTACTTTTCTGTGTGTTCTGTAGGCTTTGGATCGATGCCTTTTTCATGCATTGATAAACAGAAAATTTTCCAGACGATTATAGAATAAATAGACATAAAGCTATCAGCTTATAGGCTTATTGGTATTCAGTGTCATATATGGAAGCACCACTAGATGGACCCGTATTAGCCTGCCTGATTGTGAACAAGCAAAAGGCGGGCAAGGTACCTTAGTTATAACTAGACAAGGCCTATAGATTTTATATCGCCCCCTTGTGGTCTCTGAAAGCTATTATTCCAGACTACATTAAATGGAAGGCCAAATTAATGAATCTGAAAGCACACATATTAGGCATCTAATTTAAATGTTGGCTCATTTTAATATATTGGTGCCTCAAAAAAAAAAAAAAGATAAAATAATGTGCCAATCAATAATCAATATTTTATGACATCCCTTCTGTTCTGTGTGTTCAGCAGTCATCTCACACTGTTGTGTACTGTATTTGCACGTTATGTAGTCTTGAGTGTTTTACTACTATGCTGTTATGTGTTGCACCATGGTACTAGAGAAATGACATTTCGTTCCAATGTATACAAGCTATGTTGAGGAATGCCAATAAAAACCCACTTGACTTGACTAATAGTGAATTAACTGAAAATGATGTCAAAGTTTGGATCTCCCTTTTGCAATGTGCAATAAATATTCTCTAATAACTTGTATGCATGCCATTTGCCTTCATAACTAGCTACTAGCTATCACACACTATCAGCTGTATATATTTCATTTATTTAGGTAAAAAGCACAACCATAATCTTCTAGAATTAGTGGCACATACATATATTTGACATTATTGTACCAGATTATAGGGCTGTTGCCTGCTTTATACACCAAGATCAAACTTACTTTCTAACACTGCAGGTCCATATTTGCCTTGAGGCATGTGTGTATAAAATATATACAGGCCATTGAAAGGGAATAGAATGCTCAAACAATGCTCTCACATCTTCTGCCACAGTATAGCCTACAGGCCCAGAGCTTAGACAGGGTGTATATTCCTCTCTGGGGAACTTCCTGTCATGTGTTTTTGGGGTTGGGTATAGAGATAGAATTGCCCACAGGCAACATACCGGGAAAGACCAAAAGCTCGCCCTGTACTTCCATAGAGATTGTCAGCTGCCGGACAGCAACAATGAAGCGGTGGAGAGGAGATGTGTGGTCTCCATCTGTCACTGTGAAACTGAAACCACCAGATTCAGATCCTGATGGAAGAAACAGCTTCTGTTAGACAAACATGAATGCTTGATATAACTACTCTGTGTCTTGATGTGTATTTGTCATAATCTTATGATTATATCTGTAGTGTCCTAACTCAAGAAGAACTGTTTGAGTCTCTTATAAGAAGCTCTATGTAAGTATGCAGCATCAAACCACCCTATCGTGGATTATTTTCCTTTAACAGCACATCCCAAAGTGTTTTATTCTTCATATACCACAGCTATTTGCCAAAGATGACATTTTTGAATTTATTACAGAATAACACATTGTGCTATTTATTTGTTTATTCACTATATGGCCAAAGGTATGTGGACACCTGACCATGACACCTATATGATGACAAGTGCACCCTACCCCTCATTGCCCAACATCAGTGTCTGACCTCACCTGACCTAATGCTCTTGTGGCTGAATGAGCAGAAATTCCCAGAGCCACATTTCTGGGGGCAGCCATGGCCTGAAAGATAGAGAAGCAGCCTTGGGCCTGAAGGGTCACTGGTTTGTTTCCCGGGACCAGCAGGAAAAAATGTGAGTTGAGTGAATGAACAGCACTTTCTCCTCCCTCTGTATCATGGCTGAAGTGCC
>JAOTRR010000012.1:4672144-4682891 GCA_028570945.1 Gogo arcuatus | reverse complement strand
TTAGGGTTTATATTAATCTTTTTTTCAGTCCTCAAGGGGAAAAAAGAATCTATAACTGCTTCCAGATGCTTACAAAGGCTCATTGTCATCAATTCATTTCGACAGTGGCACTGAGCTTTGTACGGCCAGTCCTGCAGACTGAAATCATTGTAGATTCCATATGGCCATTTTTTTTAATGAAAAAGGGTAATGTTACACACATATCCAATGAGAAAGCAAGTAAAGGGAATGTGACTGAATTAAATTTCCTTACAAGGTGTTTCAGAGATTTACCAAGGCCAAAATCTCAGTAATAATAGATGGAAAATATGCATTCATCCAAGAAATATCATAGAAAAAAAATAGAAACAAAATATATGCAGCTAGAAATGTACCTTTCAAAAACCTGTAAACAGTGTTGAATTGTAATGATTGACAGCCTTAAGGAGTATTTTTTTTAATCATTTTGTCTCATATGTATTTGAAAACTATTATTTAAACAACTACTAATTTGCTTGCCTCAAAGATACACTATTTGGCCAAAAATATGTGGACACAAACATCACACCCATATGTGCTTGTTGAACATTCCATTCCATTCCATTCCATTATTATTATCCCTTTGCTGTTATAATAACCTCCACTCTTCTGGGAAGGCTTTCCACTAGATTTTGGAGTTTGGCTCTGGGGATTTGTGTTCATTCAGCTACAAGATCATTAGTGAGGTCAGGAACTAATGTTGTGTGAGAGGACCTGGGGTGCAGTTGGTGTTCGAGTTCATCCCATATGTATTGAGTGGTATTGAGGTCAGGGCTCTGTGCAGGACACTCAGTTTCTTCCACTGCAACCTTGGCAAACCATGTCTTCATGGAGCTCGCATTGAGCACAGGGGCATTGTCATGCTAGAACAGGTTTGGGCCTCTTAGTTCCAGTGAAGGGAAATTGTAATGTTACAATATACAAAGACATTCAATACAATTCTGTACTTCACACTTTATGCAACTGTTTGGGGAAGAACCACATATGGGTTTGATGATCGGGTGTGCACAGAGTTTTCGCCATATACTATACCTTGACTATATTTGGATCAATGGCAACATGTAATCAGTTCATCTGGTGGTAGCATGTCCATACAAATCCTGTATTTAACTACTTATTTTTGAGATATTGCACTAACAAGAATTTCCTACTGACAGACTGACAGATGGGAAAAATCTTAGATAGATTTTAGGTAGAACGTGGGCCTTAAGGTCTTGAACATGAACGTGTAAGTAACAGTGAAGAAAAACTATGCCAGACATTTGACCTTGACTTTATTTGGATCAATTCCAAAATTTAAAGTCTCATCTAATCAATTCCAAAATGAATAGTTTTTATGGTGGAGGCATAAAAACAAGGAAAGGCAATTAGTTTCTCCAATAATTTTAATTGAAATTTTAAAACATTGTGTCATGTTCATTTTTTACTTTGTTGAGGGGTGACTGTAGATTATCTAAAGTTACTATGGTAATGATAAGCTTGTTTTGAATGTATGGTGTCACCCACACATTATTTTAGCCCTTTATATTCCCAAAAGTGGAATAATTTCTTCAAAATGTTTTTGTTTCACATGTGCATTGAAAACCATATAGGTGGCTTTAACCTTTTCTTGAGTCATTTCACAGTACGTTATCTTACATTTACTTAAGTATGATGATTGGATACTTTATTCAACACAGAAAATCATTTGAAAAAAAGAATTACTGTTTAATCTATGATCAATAGAATGGTAGTTATAAATGCAACTGTGGTTCTGTGAACACTGGTTAACCAACAGATGCAGTAAATATCACCCGGATGCTGAGCCCTTCAACAATGTCAAGAATTGACTATGTGGCATAATATTTTGATACATTTTAAATACCATTTGAATACGTAACTACCATTCTATTTAACCCATCTTAACTGTTATAATATTACCTGGACAACATATCCCTCAATGTATGAGTCACCAACCTACCTAAGGTTGAACTCAGGGAGGAGACAGTCCTCATAGAATGGCATGTCATGGACCATGGACTTCATTCGTAAATCCATGTGGGACCATTCACAGTAGCAGAAGGTGAGTCACAAGTGCAGGAACTTTCAAGCAGTCAAGCATCAAGAAGAATCGGGCAGGTCTGGAAGATATCCCACGAGCCACAGTGTCAGGATCAGGCATCAACATCATTTCAGGCATCAGGAGTGCATGTACAGCTTGACAGAGAGAGAGAACAGATTGTTGGGTATTATACTGTATATGACTTTGGGCAAAAACCTTGGGTTCAGGTGATGTCACTATGGAGTCACCCAGCCATGAATGCAAGCAAGGTAAGCTTATTGCCAAAGTATACAGCTGTCACTCATTTTGCTAGCATAAAATGAGCATTTAGAGACCCATTTCAGTTCATCATGCTGCATGTGCTCTTCAGAAAGATTGCAAATTTATGAGTCCACAGCAACTCGCCATCTACGGTGCTGTCATGGGCTGCACCTTCAATGTAACATGGGCAGAATCAGTGGTAGAGGTAGAAATGCATTCAGTAGACAGTGAGGCTAGTTGTGAGACAGTGCATCCTGATCCAGGAAGAACAACAGTCAAAAACAGAGTTGATTTGGCAGTAGGACACCAGTTCTTGGTGCAGACACTATTTCTGGCGTATTGACAGAACATCCACGCACCATTGTACCATACTGGCAAGTAAGCTGCACTCAGTGACTGCGCCACATGCTGGTTCGATCAAACAACAACATAACAGTCCAATAGAGCTCTCTGCCTTGCAAAAAAGCTCTTTTTTGTGCAAGGCAGAGAGCTCTATTCGACAGTTACATTGTTGTTTGATCGAACCAGCATGTGGTGGTATCTCAAAATCGGCAAGAAGAATCTGAGGACTACATTGTCTATTCTCATACTGTGGATTCAAACGACCCCTGCACCTTTGTGGCACCACACTGCCCCTCAGCCAGATCGAGGCATCTTTCTCCAAAGGAGCACTGTTCCCAGGCAGACCCCTTTTGTAAAACAGTCACATCTCCAATGAGCTAGAGCCTGTGTCTCTCACTGAGACAAGGATGCATCTTTGTCTGTGATATTTGGGGTTTAGCTGGTTGACAATCCACTTTCTTAATTCAACAGATCCAATGGAACTACTATTGCAGAATTTGAGTAGCAAGACAATAATATCTACCACAAACAGGGGTGTGCTGTGTCCTCGAATGTATTTAGACTTTTTGAGTCTCTCTCTCTCTCTCTCTCTCTCTCTCTCTCTCTCTCTCTCTCTGCTATGTGTTTAGGATATCCCAGATTCCACACATGGATTAGCAGATCAGGAATAACTCATGTAAGTAGCCCTGGATAAGGCTGTCTGTAAATTCTATAAATGTAAATCATGTTATTACATTAGAAAATTGAGACTGTTTGAATCCATCATACCAGTCCAAGTTAAGAGCTGACACTCTGTATTTTCCAGCTTTATGCTAGTTTTGTACTTGTTTTGTTGAGTCTGCTATTATGCTGTTTGTGCTTTATGCTATTCTTATATACACTATATGACCAAAAGTTTGCGGGCACCTGGCCATTACACCCATGTGCTTTTTGAATATCCCATTTCAAGTTTAGTCCACCATTTGTTAGCAAATCATGTCTTCATGGATCTCACTTTGTGCACAGGGCCATTGTCATGCTGGAACAGGTTTGGGCCTCTTAGTTCCAGTGAAGGGAAATTGTAATTCTATAGCATACAAAGACATCCATACAATTGTGTGCTTCTAACTTTGTGGAACAGTTTGGGGAAGAAACAAATATGGGCGTGATGGTCAGATGTCCACAAACTTTTGCCATATATTGTACATATATTATCTATACATATATCTTGCACTCGTTACATACAAGATAAATATGCCCTTTATATCTGCCAGGACACTTTAAGCACCTTTTGTTTAGGTAGGGAGAAAAGGAAGATTTTTTTCCTTCATTTTTTGTTTGGAATAGGGAAGGTACTTATTGTTTTGTTTATTTTAGCTTTATTCACACCATCACTAATTCTCTGGCACCGATCTTCTTTTTTTTTTATAGCGTTCAGTATGCTTGCCTCAAAGCAATAAATCTGGTGTCTGGTTTCTTTGATATATGTTACCACCCACACTTCCCACTGACACACTAACATCCTCGATGAATGTACAGTACTTCACTGGGAGAGCAAGCACTGTAATGTGTGTGAGGAAGGTAGATGTGTATGGTGTGCTCCTTGGTAGGGGCACATTAAAGTCAACCATCCAAATACTGAAGTATCCTTATGCCTCTGGCCATCAGAGGCAACAGGGCTCCCTGCATACATTTCAAGAATGCTTGTGGTGCCAGAGAAAGGCTGAGGGATCCACTGATGAGAACCAGTCTTATTGTTACAGTCTTACCAGTCTTACTGTTATTGTTTCTTACTGTGGGGCAGCCATGGTTAGAGAAGCAGCCTTGGACCCAAAAGGTTGTTGGTTCGACTCTCTGGATAAGAGTGTCTGCTAAATGCCTGTAATGTTACATTACATGAATAGTATCATATAGCCTAACCATTATAAACAGGAGGTTTATAATGGAAGAGGAGGTTTATAATGGAACCATAGGAACCAGTTCAGCCCTCTCACATATAGAATCAGATGCAAACTTGGTGGGGTCTGATATTGAAGACAAGCTTCTGATGCTAGAATTGAAGTTTGTGACTTTCAGGGCACACTGATCTGATATAGAAGTTGCCCAATGAGCAACATTGTTGGCTGTATAGCCTGTTATGATATATGACAATTGTCAGAGAAGATATACTGAGTAGTTTGTACACACTGCAGTTACAGGCTCTGTTGGTTTGAAACACTTTGCTTCAACAATATATTGACAATTACTAATTAACACAATTACAACAACTTTTCATATGAAAAGTTAAGGCTATATCGAGACTGAGCTTTCATATTCATGGAGGAAATTCAACAAAATCTCTAGGGTCTTAGATTTTATGCCAATGAGATCAGGTTGGTTTTTGCTATGAATTTGCAAAGACTCAACGTTTCTTGGCTTGTTAAAACACTGTGTGCCTGTGAACAGTGTCACTGCTATCTGATCAAGCTGACTCAGTGAGAATACCAGAGATACAGCACCAGAGTTTGAGGCAGTGTTTGTGGTTACAAGGGTCAGCCAGCTGGTTTAGCCATTTTAGGAGAGACGTAATTTCATCTGGAATTCCAATTCAAACATCCAGAGATGCACAGATGCAACATTTCAACTAGCACATTCAGCTGACATAACATGGGTTAAGTGATTCATTGCTGTGTCCCAGGATTTATCCATGCATTTTGCAATAATGATGTGTTGGCTGACCTTATTTGTTTTAAATGCCCAGTAATTTGATATGCTAGGACCCCATATTCATGTTAAAATATTCATAGTTTATGCTGTTGTACTCCATATTGTTGATTACGAGAAATTACCTTGTAAATACCTACATATCAAACAGTAAAGGCTGAACCTGACCATTTTCAATGAAGGACTCCTGACTCAGTATTACAACAGGAGGTGAAAACGAAGAGTCTCTATATTTGCCTTATTCTTCAAATTTTGAAGTGGTTAATCTCTGCTTCCCGTTCAGAATCTGAGACACCATGAATAAATCCTAATCCTCTTTACACTGAGCAGGAATGATCCCTCTTCTCTTTCTCCTTTTCTCTCTCTGTCTTTTTTTTGGACAATAATTGCAATTCTCAGATAAAGTACTGACTGCTGCCTGTAAAGTGCATGGAGAGTGGTTGTAATACCGGCAGAGGGATTCCAATCTTATCCAGTGAGCAAAGGAAGGGTGTAGGAAGGGGAAAATCGACATATTGGATTAGGGTGTGTGTGTGTGTGTGTGTGCGTGCGTGCGTGTGTGTGTGTTTACTCCCACTCCAAGTAAACAGAAAATGGTACTAATGCAGCCCAGAGAATGTGAACATTCTACCTACAATTTGCTTCTATGTGGCTGCAGTGTGATTAAACACAAACAAAATAAATGTATGATTTCCACCCTTCTGCATTTCTGGCACAAAGCTGACTTTGTGTGTACACATTCTACTTTGGCTGTTTTTTTTTTTAAAAATAAAAAACGTCATCCAAAAAAAGGTGTCCTAGAGACCTGGAGTTCTGTCAGAGAAAGACGACAATCACCATCAACTAAACAGTGTTTCATATTTAAAAAAGGCACATTAGTCACACTTCAAGTCATATTTCAAGATGAGTCATCTCAACACAAACTCATGCATAAGGATTGATGCATAAACCAAGCATGTTGATAGAGTGAACACACATGTTGGGTCCTGCACCTGAATTCGACATAGTGTATCTAAAACAAGTAGCCACAGAACATGTGTTTCTGACTTCTTACATCTTGCTGAGTTCCATTCATCCATTCAAACAGCTGAAAATTTTCACTCAATAATGCTGGCACTGCATTTTTTGAATGTACTGAACCTGAGAGCAAAAAACGATCTCTTGTATCGTTTACAAAAATGTAAGGCAATAAGGCCATATACATTTACACATTCATTTACACATGGTCATGGTTGCTTATTTATCTCCTATAAAACCTCCTATATTATCATGCTTTGTAGTGTTAACACTTGTGGAAAGCAATACGCTTCAGATAGCTTAAATGAAAAAAACAATATTTTCAGAGGGTTGTTTTGAGAATACCGCCCTCTTGTGGATGAAACTGTTGGAGGCATTTTGTGAAATGTCACATGACAAATCTGGGGGCCACAGCCAGAAATTCCAGTAGGACATCTAAATATATTTAATGTTTACAGAACGCAATATAAAATTAAACAGGGTTGAGGGTCATAATAATATTCTTTTTAGGTGACTTAGAATTCCTTGGCTATAGACTTATACTTTTAGACACATACACAACCTTGAATTTTCCCACAACATGTTCTCTATGTGAAATATCTATATACAGCCTTGAAGATTTCCTATGCACATCAATAAAAGCAAGCAAAATATAATTACATTAATCAAACTATTTGTACTTTTTATGGTGCCTTATTGTGTGACGCTGGTTCCTCTTATTCCCAGCTAGAGCATGGGAAAAGCACGGGTAGGATGTGGTAAGTGGAGTGGATAGGAATGCACAGTACTGCTGAGAGAGGACAGTCAGATCAGAGGTCATGGAGACGAAAGAGACACTCTGTCTAACCTTGTGAGCCTAAAAACACAAACTACTTTAATGTAGCTTCATATATGACTTGTAATATCGCGCACTGCTGCATTACGTATGTTACATTACAAAATGGTATGTGGAAGAAACCATGACTAACGATAGGGTGCTGAAGGGCCCAAAGTCCTCATCATTCTTTGAGCATGACTCAGCATAGTAAAACTGCCATCATCATGGACACTCCTTACCTTGACACTATTTCACCCCTGACATCTCTGATGGCCAGCTCTGCTCACACACACACACACACACACACACACACACACACACACACACCCTTTATGTATGAGAAATGGTGTTTACACTAAACCTGAGGGTGTGGGTCTGTATAATATATTGCCATAACACTCCATCACTCCCTAGGCAGGCTTGGCCCTTTAACATGTAGCAGCACAGGAGAGGGGTCTTAGTATAGTGAAACAATAATTTTATAAACACACCTTTGGTGTCTTAAAGACACTCAATCAGCTGGAATCCCTTAAGTGGCATTTGAAAATGTGTTAGTGCCTCTATTCTTTATCTTCCCATCTCAGTATCTGTTCCTCCCAGCTGTTTTGGTCTGTTTAGTGTGCACTTACAACATTCCAGCAACATCTTGTTGTAATGACCTTCTCTGTGCCATAGTGACTTCCCAACTGTCTATGCGTCACCAGAACTGCCTCAAGAGGACTGAAAGCCATGATAGCACATGTCCTACCAACCATTGCCTGCATTCTGCCAGCTGCTGCTGCCTGCTAACTGTCCATAAGTGGACTGCGCAAGTCTTCATGGGGAGAGAGAAGGTCAGGCTGGTAGTGTGTGTATGCATACGTGCATGTGTGTGTGCGTGTGTATGTATGCCTGTGTGTATGCATGATGTTCCAGATGGCCCACAGTAGTGGTGGCTCACTGTCACAGCGATCAAAGGCCCAATGATCTCTCATTACTGGAGTCAGATAGCTTTAAGGGCCTGATCAAATTAGCTTGAAAAAGAGTGAGAGTGGGGGAAAAAAGGGAGAGAGAGAGAGAGAGAGAGAGAGAGAGAGAGAGAACAGCAGAGGGATGGATGTCCTCCATGCTGTCCACTCATCTCCACATGTCTGAAGGTTGATGACTCTGAAGCACTCTTACTGCTCATGTCTTCTATCCTAATACATAAACTTCAGCAACAACTTGCACTCCAAAAATGAATGACATTTGAAATAGCTATATATAGTAGAAATGCTTGTTTAAATGTTCTGGATTGCCTAGGCCATCCTTAGTGTGACAAAATCTCACAGAACAAAGTCAGTCAGCGATGATAAGTAGGTTGGGTAAGATGAATCAAGACACAAAGATGGACTTGGATATACTGCTAGGCAAATGTTTCTGAACACTCTATACAGAATAGGGATAAGTGAATGAAAAACATGTATTATTAAATATTCAAGGATACACATTTGTAGCATACCAACTATTTATGTTTTACAGTTAATACTAGCAATGTATAAGTATACAGTACAGTATGTATATGGTCTTAATGGGTTTAAGTGTTCCTGACTTTAAAAGTGACATATTATACCCCTTTTCCACAAGTTGACACAGTTCCCTGATGTCTTAATGAAATGTCTGTGACATGCTTTGGTCAAAATACCCCAAGGATAAATCACCACAGCTCCCTTCTCACCCTAAACCCCTGCTCACGTCTAAACAGCCCTGTTCAAAATGGCTGATCTGAGTGTCTGTTCCTTTAAATGATAATGAGCCACTGCTCACCCAACCCCCCTCTTACCTTGGCCAATTAGGTAGCACTTTCCTCATTAATATTCATTTGCAAAGGCAGTTCTCAAGCCATGAGTGGAAATATTCAGATGAGGGGGTGGCATAATTCTTATGAGCTCCTCTTGTGACATAGAAAGCGAAGCCAAATCTAAATGGCTTGTTGAAGCACATGTTTTCTGAAATAGGCAGCGCAAAAGAAACTGAATGGGTCATTGTATTTCAGAGTTTGTGGGTTGGTAGGCACTCCAGATACCCAAATGTATGTGCACAAACACTGAAAAAGTGAGTTTCTCATAATATGTCACCTTTAATAAAGCACTAATATACAGTCACATTAAGATCAGAGAGTGACCAGTTAATAGGTTAAAGATTTAGGCTACCTAAATCTTTTTGCATCTAAGTGCAAAGTCCTTCTAAATGCTCAATAAGCCTCACATAAAACCTGACCATATCATCATTACAC
This sequence comes from Gogo arcuatus, assembly GCA_028570945.1. Taxonomy (NCBI): domain Eukaryota; kingdom Metazoa; phylum Chordata; class Actinopteri; order Siluriformes; family Anchariidae; genus Gogo; species Gogo arcuatus. Next base: position 4,673,459 of record JAOTRR010000012.1, on the reverse strand, counting down.
ATGTTTTACACACATTCAGTTAATATGGAACCTCCTTCATACAAGTCCTTGTGCAAGTTATTAATGCAGAAACACTAACATATTAGAATGAGTGCATTCATATAAATGTTGCAGCTGGAACTAATGTTAGAGCTGCTGTTATAGAAAATTAATCTACGTTTTCTGACCAATTAGAATTCGTCAGAGAGTTCAACAGTGCTGTGGTACAAACTGTAATAAAACATATTAAAACAGGTAGGAAAAAGCAGTTTTGATTGGCAGTGTACAGGCTGATGCTGTCCTTAAAATGACCCCAAATCAAAGGAATCTTTCAAAGGACATGGTTGTAATGACTGCAAATTAAAATCTAGCAAGCTTCACACTAGAATGAATTTTGTTCACTGTTTGGCATGCCATTTTTTTGGAGGCATTTTTTTTTCTTTTTTCTTTTCCTGGAGTTTATAAAGCTACCTCAAACCTGTACACCCACTTCAACAAGACACTACAACAAATTACATCTTATCAAGTGAAAATATCTTAAATATAATCAAATTCATCTAGTATTTCTTATTTTAATGCCACAAAAATGATTTAAAATTATTAAACCTATTTCTATGCATTTTTAAAACTAATTTCAAGCTTACAATTTTCTTCTTATATTGGCAGATAATTTTGCTTCTTTCTAGAAGTAAATGCTTAAAATTAGCAAAATTATCTGCCAAAAGAACAAGTCTGTTTAAAGCTTAAAATGAGAAAAAAATAGGTTTAATATTTTAATATTTAGTTTATTGTAATAAAAGGAAATGCTAGATAAATTTGAGTAGAATCAAGATATGTACACTTGTTAAGATTTTATTTAAAAATTTTTTTTTTTATGAATAATTATTTGCAATGCATAGCCATTTTAATTTTTATATCTGAATACAAAACCAATCTATAGAACTGCTTTAATATTAAAAACATGTAACTTATGTCAATTATTTAGATACTGGACTACATAAAGGCTTATGTGACCAATGTATTTACAGAGTATTTACAATACACAAAAATGAGGGGGGGGGCACTAAGCATGTGCATCCCTGTGTGACTGAGTTTATTATTCAGTTCCTGTGTGATTCAGTCCTTCTGGTGGAGAATCTGGATCAGTACAAGTCAAAAAAAGTTTGGACACACCTTCTAATTCAATGTGGTTTTTTTTTCACTTTTATTAATTAACAGAAGACTTCGTCATAAAGTAATGATGGACTGTTATTTCTCTTTACTTAGTTGAGTGGTTCTTGACATAATATGGATTACTACAGGTGTTGAATAGGGCTATTTACTGTATTTTTATTAT
>JAOTRR010000012.1:4628203-4648011 GCA_028570945.1 Gogo arcuatus | reverse complement strand
AGTGAGCTGGAAAAGCACTGCTGCAGGAGAACTTGAGGGGTTGAAGAGACTCGTCTCCTGATTCAAAAACTGCTGGACTCTATGTGGGAACTAACCAACATAGAAACACTTACTCTGTATCCAGGATCCACCTGGTGTTCAACTGTACACTAATGTGACAACACAGAAAAGGTGACGTCTACCTTTATGTTTTAATGGTCAAGGATTACAATGATACTATATACAAAATCAAACAAACTGTTCAGGTGAATAGTTAACCCTATGAACTCTAGGATATTTTCAGGGTAATTTCATTACCTTTACTTTTAAGCTCTTAACTCGGTCATTAAAAGGACTAGCCATACATGCTATATCTTGTTTTTTTTTTTCATAATAACTATGTTAAGGGGAGAAATGTGAGTTTAATGTCACCACTGTACACTTTCTGGTGTAACAAGACGCTAGTGATGCAGAACACAGACACAGACCCAGACGTCAAGGTGAGAAGGAAAGTTCTCTTTTATTAAAAAAAAAAAATCTCAACACAATCTTGGCAGCCTTTCAGATCCAAGCTGAAGCAGGCAGGAGTTCTCTGGGTGCTTTGTGTGGTGCTTGGTGTGTTACCCTTCCTAGTCTTCGTCGTCGGCAATGTTGCATGGGTAGAGAGGAGGAGAGGGTAGCATGAGCAGTACTGCCATGCCAGAACTCAACTGAACTTAACTGGTGGTGGCGGCGCCTTCTTATACTCCTCTGTGTTCTGCAGGAGCGTGAAGAGTGAAGAGAGGCGCTGCTTAACAGGCTTCAGCTGGAGCTGTTTGCGTGGCCCTGCCCTGTGTGCATGCACCGCTCTGCTCTCCAAAACCATGGTGCTGGAGGGGAGCCGGCCATTCAGCACCTGCGGCATGGCGAGGTGAGGAGCAATAAATGGGCTGCATGAGGCACCACTGTCACAGTCCCCCCTCGTAGCTCTGAGCCGATCCCACAGGCATGCTTGGGGGAGAGTCCATTCCTCCTTTAGAGGCTGTCGGCATTCCAGTACTGTGCCCCTGCCTGGTGTTGTATCCTGAAAGAGAAGTCCTGCAGAGATAGAAACCACCAGGTGATAAGAGCATTCAAGTCTTTTGCCTTCATCATCCATTGTAACGGGGCGTGATCAGTTACCAGGGTGAATTGATGACCAGCATGATAGTATCTAAGCTCTTTTACCGCCCACTTAATTGCTTGGGCTTCTCGTTCAATAGCAGTGTAACACTGCTCAGAGGTACAAAACGTCTGTAGTAATTGGCCAGCCTCAGAAAGGCACGTACCTGGCGTTTTGATGTTGGCCAGGGGTACCCACAAACAGCCCCAACCTTTTTCTCCTGTGGTTTCAGCAACTCTGGCCAATGCGGTAGCCAAGGTACTGTGCTTCGGTCAGCCCAAGGTGGCATTTGCGCAGTGAGCCCAGTGTTCCTGAGTGAACCCAGTACCTTCCTCAGATGGAATAAATCAGCCCAGGTGGCTGAATAGACCATAATGTCGTCCAGGTAGGCAGCTAAAAAGGCGTGGCACAATGTCTGACAGCCTCTGGAAAATCACTGGAGCTCTGTGAAGGCCGAAGGGGTGGACCTGGTACTGTCAGTGGCCAGAGGTCATGCTGAAAGTGGTCTTGGGCTTCGCTTTGGGTGCTAGGGCCACTTGCCAGTAACCTTTTTTGAGGTGGAGTGTGGTGTTATAACCAGGCCCTCCCAAGCCGGTCAATCAGGTCATCCACTCTGGGTAGGGGATAGCAGTCAAACTCGGTGATCTATTTTAGATGGCAGAAGTCAATACAGATCCTGAGCGTGCCCCATCTGGCTAGGTCACCGCAATGATTGGGCTGCAGCAGGGGCTGGTGGACTTCTTGATGACTCAATCTTGCAGCATGCATGTTACCTCCTCCTCAATAGCCTTCCAACGGGCCTCATGGATGCAGTAGGGGCACTGATGGATGGTGACTCTGGGGGGATTCTCACCTCATGCTGGATCAGGTGGGTCAGCAATGGTTCTGCTGAGAAGACATCCGGGAACTGCTCCACCAGCTCATTGAGGTCTTGACCTTGAGTGAGTGTGAGATCTTCTCCTTGTTGGACCAAGGTGTGCCCTGGTGGCCCTGTGGGAACAGAGGCATGTGCTGACAGGAGTGGAAGGGGTTTGATCCAGTGTTTCAGTAGATTGACATGATAAAGTTGTGATGTGATAAAGTTGGGAGGTTTTTCTCTTACCAGGCTATTGCAGGCAGTAGTCAACCGGGCCCACATGCTCCACAATGGTGTAGAGCCCCTGCAAGTGGGCGAGAAACTTCCAGTTGGCTGTCGGCAGCAGCAGGAGCATGCAGTCACCCGGCTGAAACCCCTGGGGCTGGGCTGGGTGGTTGACCCAGCTCTGCTTGGTCTGGGCATCGAGCATGTGCTGGTGGATGATGGGAGCCACCTTATGGATGTGAGTTTGCATCTCCTGCACATACTTAATGACTGAGCAAAAGGGTGATGGTTGTTCCTCCCTGGTTTCTCTCACTATGTCGAGCAAGCCCTGGGGCTGGCTCCCAAACAGGTGCTCTAAGGGGGTGAACCCCATAGAGGTCTGTGGCATTTCCCTTATGGCAAAGAGGACATGGGGAGGAGGAGGAGGAGGTCCCAGTTTCATCCCTCTTCATTGATGACTCACTGCAGCATCCTCTTCAAAGTCTGGTTGAAACATTCGATGAGCCCATCTGTTTGGGGGTGGTACATGGAGGTCCACACCTGCTTCACCTGCAACAGCCGGCACACATCCTTCATTAATTGAGACATGAAAGGCATACCTTGATCAGTGAGCAGGTCCTTGGGCAGGCCGATCTGGGAGAATAGCAGAACCAACTTCCTGGCGATGTTCTTGGATGTCGCCTTCTGCAGGGTGACTGCCTTGGGATTGCGTGTAGCATAATCAACTATGAAAAGGATGAACTGATGTCCCCTGGTGGACTTTGGGAGAGGACCCATGAGATCCATACCCACACTCCTGAACAGGACCCCAATGATGGGCAGGGGAATTAGGGGGGCCGGGGCAGGCTTCATGTGGAGTAGTGCGCTGGCACTGAGGGCAGTGCTGGCAGAAGTTTTTGACCTCTGCTTCCATACTGGGCCAATGAACCCTGTCATGGAGCTTTAAGAGAATGTTATGGACGGCCAGGTGACCCCCCAGGAGGGTGAGTGTGGGTGAGGTATATGATAATATCCACCTTAGAGCAAAGTACCATGAGGAGGTCAGTGGGCTGGCCGCATTGCTCGACGTGGTACTATAGGAGGCTGTAACAGTTCGCAGGGTATGTCGGGACACTGAAGCACTGGGACAGGCGGGTAGTCACACTAGTAATCTTTTTATTTAAGCTTTTCAGCTTTGCACGAGATCACTTGTTATGTCTCTCTCTCACACACACACACACGCACACACACAAGCACGGCACGTAAGGAAGCTCTCTCCACTCTGCCTCCTCCACCCATATAAGCCCAGCGCTGTCACTGCAAGAGACATACACGCACCATTAATTTGACACAGGTGTGATCGTTTTGCCACTCACCTTCCCTGGCCTCGCCCTCCATTCACAAACTGGTGCTTGACCATGCCCCCACTGCCACAGAGGCTCTTGTGGATCAGGAAGTACGTGGTGGAAAGAGTCTGTCTAGGACGTTGGTCTTCACCCTCGATCAAAAACTCCTGCCCCAACAGCGTTTGAGCTGATTGTCTTCTTTCTGCTCCTGGATGAGATTCTTGGGTTACTTGTATATACATGTGAGATAATGGATAAGCCAGGATGCTTGACTCACTTTTGGCTGCATTCTCTGCAGGCTTCCATTGGTCACCAGCCAGACAGAGGGTTCAGGGTGGGGCAGGATGAGGTTTTTTCCTTCTGGGTGGCCATGGAAGCTGTCCTCTCCAGTTGGGCGGCAGCTATGCTGGGCATCTGGGCCAGTCACAACCAATGAGGAGAGGAACAGGCAGATCAGGCAATATTCAGACCAGAAGGACCCACTCACCTCTGTCACCGCCCACTCAAAGTTTGGCGGTGGCCACCTCACGAGTGTCCCCGTGCATACAGGTGACCTTGACAATACTGCTGGTTTTTACGGTGCTGGGGAATATGGTGGGATGGGCCAGGGTGATCATGCTCCCTGAATCCAAGAGGGCACTGATGGTCTGTCCTTCCAGATGAACTTGGATGCTGGGGAAGTTGGTATCAGGGGTGGAATGTACCACACAGCCCGTCAGCCAGGGTTTTTTTGCAGGGCCCGTGGAAGTGGACTAGGGGGCAGTTGGCATGGGATCGTCTTGGAGTGAGGAGCCTGTGGGTCTTCTGGTGGTGTGTTGCTGCCTCCCGGCTTTGCTCCACACTGAGGGCCGAGGAGGTGGCGGGGGGTCCTGAGGTTTTGGGAGGGTCTTGGGGGCTTTCATCCTGATGGCCATGCATTTAGCTGGGGGAAAGGAGTGAAGGAATTGGTCCAGCGACCATCTCTGCAATCTGGGTGGCGGAGTGTAGCTCGGGCTGGAGCCAACGCTTGGTGTTCTAGAGCAGGGTGTTCAACTCCCTCCGGGGTGGGAGGTTGGGCTGGAATGAAACTTCGCCACCACTCAACAGGGGGGAGTCCACACCGGACCAAAATCTCCCCTTTTAGGAGGGTGTATTCCTCAGTAGGCAAGCTGGGCCTCAACAGTGAGCAGGGGGGCTAGGATTTGGGCCCATTCATCTTCAGGCCAGCCCTCCTGATGTGCTATTTGTTCAAACACGTAGAAAAATGCCTCCACATTGTTGGAGGGCCCCAGCTTGGAGAGCAGATGTAGAGCTTCCTGTCGAGAATTGGGGAGGTGGGGGGGGAAGTGGTCTGGTGATGGCTCTCTGTTGCAGCAGTTCTTGGGTTGTTGCTTGTAGACCTCGAGCCAACTCTTGGGCACTGTAGATCACAGAGGTGTGGAGTTATTGTCATATGAAAGCTACTGAAGAGCTATTTTTAATAGTTCTTCCATGGTTCTGTAACAATATAATCATTAACAAATGTTGATTACTGGGATCTGGCACTATTGGTCACTTCACAAGTGCAGATGATTTCCGGTAATCTTGCAGGCTGTCCATGAAGGAATGTGTTCATGTCACCACATTGCACTCTATATATTTTAACTATATGGGATGCACAGATTAGCACCGTGGCCAAAGCTTACTGTTAACAGACTATATTGCATGGAAGAAGAATTGTTTAGAGCGTTTTATAAAAGCAATAAGCAACTTGAGGGCATGTGCTGCTGTGATTTTATCAAGGGTATGGGGGTTTTACTCTGCTTCGTGCTGTGCCCTTACCTATGAAAAAATTACTGTATTATTGCTTTATGCTAGCACAACACAATCTATGTTCTAATGGTAGCCTGCTACATGATGTGTACGTGTGTGTGAGAGAGACCTGTCAGAGAGTGTGCAAGAGAGAAACGGTAATGCAAAAAAAGTTACCAGATATACAAAATATATAGAAAATAGAGCGGCCCCTAAATAGTCTGATATTCCCACATTCCTGATAGCCAGTCTGCCCGAGAACCAAACTGAATACTGTATTATCTATTATGCCTAAATAATAACGACATAAATGCTATACTATTTACTACAGTAACCTGCAGTTTAGGATGCCCCCTAAGTATTTGTTACTCTGAAGCTATACTTATCTGCTCCTATTTCCTCAATATTATAGATACATTAGAATTAAAAAAAAATCTTTTTATACACATGACTGTCAGAAAAATTTACTGAATACTGGGTGAAAGAGCAAAACCTCTCAGCTGTAATGGTTTCAAAACAAAAAAATCCTAAACACTATGATTTTAAAATAAGGGTCATCCTAATCCTCATATGAGGGCCAGATGGAAGTCTCTTTCTTTTTTGGTTCTAATTTTAAATGGATTAGACTGCACATCTGCTGGGTTTATAAAAGGAGTTTTTTGAACGAAGTAGCTTTAATGCTCTTCTTAAGATGGAGATGGATGGAGATAGAGAGAGTGACCATACTGTAGGAGTCTGAGTGAATGAAGAGTGTGATGGTGACTGGAGTTTAACCATCCATAAAATGTAGTCTTTGAAGCCTTGTGTCTATTTTCTCAAGTCCTAGATTGAACTGTTTGATCATGAACTCAGACTGGTGATACTTGACTCATTGCTGGAGATCACTCTAATTAGCCTAGGTCAAGAAGATGCTGTGGTGTTAGATATTTATAACTCACTGCTGGATATCTCCTACTGTCTTAAAATATTTATGTGCTCATAGTCTGGGTAATATTGTGGAAACAAGGAAAGTACATTATATAATGAGTCTGTGGCATACACCTCCTTAATGTTCTGTGGCAAAATCCATCAAAGAAAAAAATGAGGTGTGCATTGTTGTCTCTAAGAAGTGCATGAATGTTTTTGCAACTCATGTGCCATTTAGATCTAATTACATCGATTTCTGTTGCCAGGTTTGAAGGATTAGCTGCTTTAAAACTGTAGCTGTGCTGTTAGAACAGCGATGAATGAGCTCTTAGTTGCTTCAGATGTAATGTTAGTCCTTGGAGGTAATGTAGCATGAAGTGAACTTAAGGTTATGTGTGCTCATTACTGCCCTGGCTTACTCTGCTTAATGTCTGATAGAGAATTCCAAAATATGTGGATTGCTGACTGACCAACTATACCTATTAATTTTGCCTCCACCCCAACTATGAAATAACATATGGAACATATATGGAATTTTGTGGTAAACAAAAGTGTTAAAAAACAAAATATGTTTCATATTTTAGATTCTTTGAAGTAGCCACCAGATACCTTGATGACAGCTTTGCACACTATTGGCATTATCTTAACCAGCTTCATGAGGTAATTACCTGGAATGCTTTTCGATTAACAGGTGTGCCTTGTCAAAACATAGCAAACGATACTTTTCAGGAATATAACTTTTGATTTAAAATACAAATGCTCATCAGAAGAAGATGAAGAGGAAGAAAGGAAGACAATTTCACTGGAAGCACCTTAAATGGGAACATACAAATCAATGTGAGCTAGCTAGTGAGGTAGCCGATGTGCTATAAAATGAGTGTGGCTTCTTTGGGATCTGTTTCCACTAGCGGAGCAAAATTAAACTGAACATTTGGCAAAAATAAACATCATATTGTGTCTAAAATGTCACTTACTTGATGTCATTTAATTTCTTGTTTATAGAACTCTTGTATGAAAGCAATATCGCAGAAGCAAAAGTGCAGTTATACTGAATATCGGCACAGCTGTGATTACCTTCAGCTGTGTGGGCTTCGTGCCTACAGCTGAATCACAACTGTGCTGATATTCACTCTTGCTCATATGATATTCCTTAATTGTAGCATTCCTACGCTTGTAAGTCTTTTTCATTTTCAGTATAAGACACTTCCAAAGGAGTTTGGTTAAACTAAGCTAATAAGAGGAACATGGTTATCAAGCAGTACTTCTAATCTGAGTCTGAGAGAAGTTGTTGCTGTTTAGAAAGCCTTGCAAAAAGGAACTTGAATCCGTAAACAGTTGCAGTGTGATCAGAGCTTTTTGCATATCAGCTACTTGAAGATGAATGACCACCTTTCCAGCATGGCAGCTCATCCTTCTATTCCTAAGGAAGATTTGCTTTTAAATTAATGAACAATAAAATCAATTAAGTAGATCAGAACAGCCAATCAATAGCCTAATTACAGCTAATTTAATGCTTCAGCTGGAATTGATTTTATTTATTATGCAGTCGTAACTTAAATCAAGCCTCAACCAATGTGAGGATAAAGAAGCAAACACACACTTGCTCATATGTGCACACACACAGTTTCTCTCACTCTCTCTTCTTCCCACACATAGTCAGTGCAGTTGAAATTTGCGTTGGTTTGTGTTGCTCTAGAGGACATTTCCCAATTCTTTAATATTGCTGTGGTATAAGCTGAGTTTTCTCTGCTTTGACACACATCATTCAAATGATATGTTAATTAAGAAGTCCTAAATGCACTATCAAAGGTGTTAAATATCTGTAATTCAGGATTACAGCAGCATTACAGTGATTACATGTTCTATGCTTATTGTGCTGAGCTTGGCATGCTGCTTGTATCCCTATTCATGTATGTAAGCTTTGGCCAAGAGACTAGAGCCCATGAACACAAAACCATTGTGAATACTGTAGAATAATTCAATTTGAGATACCCTTTTCCAGGCAGGGTAATTATAAACTGGATGCCTGTAGCACCACCCACCCCTCTGTCATAATGTAGAGACTAAGAAGGCATTTTAGGAGTCTGTCTTTGCTTCACATAAATCATATATTATTATTATTATTATTATTATTATTATTTTACAGAGAAGACACTGAATACAGTATAGAATATGCACACAATGATACAATGTGGCTTTGGATCCATACTAATGAAAGAAAAAAATGAGATTAAAATTCAAGACGTATATTTTTTATCCATATATAAAATCACAGCTTTTTTTTTTAAAAGAATATACCTACGTAGCTATACCTTTCAGAAGAGTTATTTCAGATGTCGGGACTCAAGAAGTTCCAATCACATTAATACAGACCATCATGAGACTGTAAAATCAAAATAAACCAATCATAGACAAAGCTGAATGTTAAATGTCTCAATATCCATTGTTTAGGACTTTAGGAGGAAAAGCACACTGGTGAGCTGGCAACAGCAGCTTTCTGAGATACACAGAAATATCGTAACTGCTCATAACTATCCAAATGCCTGGAAGCTCAGCAGACAACTGTCACTTTTCCAGCCTTCTGATCCCCAGCATCATCCAGCTCATTATCACTCACAGCTGTGTCCAACTAAGCTAAGTAAACTTGCCATTAGCTACTGCACGCATTATTGAGCCTTGTCAGTATCCTGTACCCAAATTCTGCTTGACAGTTTTATGATTTTGGATTTGAACTACACATATATCCATACCATTTTACTCCATTTATCACAGTGGTAGTTCTCTCTGAAGTAGGATAATCATGACAAATGTTATAAAGATAAATTACTGAGTTCATGGTCAAAAATTGGAATCTTTTCCCACCAAATCAATTACCCTGAACTCCATAAATAATTTAATTTTCTGACAAAAAGACTGAAAATACTTCTTAAAATGTATTACAGGCCTCACAGAGCATCAACGGTTTGGCAGCTATGTAGCCAAATGTTTTTTGGACACCTGGCCATTACACTCATGTACTTGTTGAACATTCCATTCCAGATTTATTCCACTTTTGCTTTTATAATAACCTAAACTCTTCTGCGAAGGCTTTCCATTAGATTTTGTAGTATGACTGTGGCAATTTGTGCTCATTCAGCCACAAGAGCATTAATGAGGTCAGGCACTGATGTCCAGAGAAGGAAGAGGTCTGGCATGTAGTGAGCATTCCAGTTAATCCAACACAAAAATTGTAATGCTACAGCATACTGTACAAAGACATTCTATACAACTGTGTGCTTCCAACTTTGCGAGAGCAGTTTGAGGAAGGAACACATGAACATGATATGTTCAGGTGTCCACATATTTTTGGACACCTTTTTGCAAAGAATTGTAAATAAGCACTAAACATTATTATATTTATCTTACAATTATATTGAGTTACTTAGCCTCCTGGAATGAGATAATATAAACTTGACATACAATCATTCTCAGAACAACTAGTAAACCATACAGATTGAACATACAATCAAAAGATTCTAGAAAAGTAACTTTCAAGTAATGTTTTTCTAACCAAATATTTTTACTCAACTAACAGTGAAAGTAATTATAATGAATGTAATGTTAATTAATATAATTAATTAATAATTATAATTAATTAATATAATGAATAATGAATTTGAATGTTCAATATGCATTAAAAAGGTTCTAAATGCAGTTCTAATAACATCTGCTGTAATGGTGTACTTCCCAGTCAGTACATTATAATTCCAAAAATATTTGGAATTTGATACGGGTCCTGTAGACAGCACATTCCGTATGGATGTTCAAAATTTGGCCTTATTCTCAAATTAACATTTTCTGATTAAGATGTGGGATACGCTGATATTGTTAGAGTTTTAGGAGCATGCTTTGGACATGTATACAGCACATTTGGAATGTGTGTCTCAGTTGGGGTTTTTACAGCAATTTGCAACACCCAGACTCTTACCTGTTTACGGTCAACTCTGTGTGTTCTGCACAAACCAACTAGACAATTGAAGTATGCACAGCCACACGTAAACAGCAGTATTAGCGGAATATTCAATTTCATTAGCCATATAAACAGCTTAGTAGGAATATTGTCTTTTTCGGAATAAGGGCAAAAACCCAAAATATATTGTGCATGTAAACATAGTGAATGTCAGACAGGGAAGACAGACACAAATGCAGCCTTTTTGTTAAATAAAATACAAACAAAACCTCAAAACAATTACTAGCAAAATATGGCACCAAACACACAACAGTCTACACAACAGAAGCTTAACAAATTAACACCAGAAACTGAGAACTTAAATATGAACACAAATCAAGGGCAAACTCAAAAGAGGTGAGCGTGATCAAGAGAGCATGTGACAGGGTCATGTGTTTCATTGTAGTCTGTGAGGAATGATGGGAAATGAAGTCCAAGCCAGCCAAAAATGGGGCTGACTTGACAATTAGAGCATTAGTGCTAACATTACTACATCTAGAATTGTTGTAGTAACATTTTCAGAAAACATCTGTGCATTCATAGGCTGCTACCACTCATTATAGCACTGAATGAATTACCTCAAAGTTCAGCCATTAATATGTCAGAAAATCATACAGATTGCCTAACATTAAAGGTGATGCCTGGCCTTCACTCACAGAACTGAGAAGCAAACTGAGTTGAAGGACAATGAGCATCCATTTCAATATCTTCTGAATAAAAGCCACAGCTGACACATTGCATAAATATTTGGCTTCCATTGATTATCCTCTAAAATGACCAACATTTTATTACTTAATTAGACTGAAAATGTTGAAAAACTAATAAGCTGGTCCTGAATATCTGTTGTTTAGATCATATGTTTCCATCTTGTGTTACTTACAACCTCTCAGGGCTGTTTTTATACTGCAGGTGGAACGTGAGGATAAATAATTTGTCTGCATCGACTTTAGACTTGAGACACCAGAACAATGTTACGTCGAACTAACATGGACAGCAGAACAGCTGATATTTAGAGTTATTCCTGGCTTCAAAAGGGGGTGGGGGTTTATATGATTTAGATGATTTTATGAACTTAAATCTCTCCACCGAAACAGACATTTAATGCCATAACCATGAGAAGTAAATCCAACTTTGTAATTGATATGAGTTCCATAATAATTCTTAGTAAATCACCTGCGGTACACCCACTAAGAGCAAATTATCCAATTGCACACAGTGCACAAATTAGTAATTCAGTATAGAGAATTTATTATTCTTCCTTAAAGATCAATAACAACATTGTCTAATGCTCTAAATCACAGTTAGCTCAGTCTCAGAAGCTGAATGGACCAATTCATTTATTTGCTTTTTCACCTAGTGTAATAAATTGTATTAAATATAGAAGGGCTAAAGTTAGTTTTTTGGTGTTTAGCCTGTCTATTGTTTCTTATGCTGCATTCAAGGTGAGGTTGCAACTTGTAATTCCCTGCCTACAACTGGTAAAAGTCACCGAAAATGTCCCCTCAGCTTGAAATTTCAACTCAACAACTTGGGGTAGTCTCCTCAACTACCAGTTCCTTCCCTGTTTAGGGCGTGACATCAATTCAACATGACTGATCACACTGTCAACAATGTAGAGTCCCCCTTCTCTACTTTCAAATTAGTTTATAGCAGTAGTGGCTTTAATATTGGATCAGTTAATATATAGACACAATGCTTGGTTAACTCTATAACATTGACCATACTCATTACTGTTTTGAGAAGGTAATCATCAACATTAGTGTTATCACTAACATTGGCTGACTAGCTTGTTGCTAAGCTACTCAATATTATTTGCTGTTGTTGCTGTGCTACAATTTCAGTTGCATGAATGTTCACTGCAGACTCGCTTTTGTAGAGGCATCCATGTTTTTCCACTTCCATTGTTTTTCAAACATCCTGAGGTGAAAATGATGCTATTACAACTTGCAAATTACCACTTACAAGGCATCGTGAATGTAGCATAAGCTGTAACCTACATTAACAAGACCTCATAATAGACCAACATAGCTTTGTAAAATGTGTGAAATATTTCCAAGACCAGTGAGATTTTAGGTCTTCTAATAGACATAAATGTACTTCTGGTCAGTGGACTGAGTGGAGTTTTCCTTAGAGAATTACTGTGTGTCTATAAGCATGAAATATGGTGCTTACAGAAATCTGCACTCTCACATTTCTGCAAGCGCCGAATATAAATAATAAATTGCTGTGGCTCCTCTCTGAGGAGGAGGCACAGTGTTTGGCAGCTGCAGTTTCTCATACGTAGTAGATCTCTGAATCAGCTCAACTTCTTGCCAGGAATAACTGATATTTGCAACCTCTCACTCTGTTGTGAATTATCACCTGACTCACAACTATTCTTGCTCCCTGTCTTTTTTCTTTGCCTTTTCTCCCAGCTAGTCGCAGCTGCCTTCCAGATGGCATGCTTTGCCTTGACAAATATTTACTCATTGATGTCCTATTTTGTTTATTTCATATTTGTTGATTTAACAACGCAGGTCTAACATGGTAGAGGGAAATATGGGAAAAGACCAACACTAATACTGGCACTTTGCACACTGTGGTATCATGAAACTCATGTCTAGCTGTCATGCACTTTACACAGTTTCTCTCCTCTGATCTCTTTCCTTTAATGATTTATCCTGGATTTTCTGTCACATGTGGGCAAAGACTTTCAGCATTAGAAAGGGTGAAGATGGTGGTTGGAGGAAATCAATTAATGTGGTCTTGTCATTAGAAGCCTTGGAAAGCCTCATGGATTTAACTAAAGAAACAGGTCATTTTTAGAAGCACCGGGAGTTTAAGCAAATGAATTTGAATCCCTAGGCTCCCTAACAGATCACCTTTTGATCACCTTTCAACCTTTTCTCCACTTCCTCCCAAAAGAAACACAATTGAGAAAATGACCAAAGGGTTGTTATTATTGAGGTAAAAGGTTGTTTTACTGACAGGGAAAAGCACCAGTGATGCTTGTGCAATCATTTGTTTGTATCTCTTATTTTCTTTTGTCTTATCTTCTCTTCTGACAGTTGACTGACCTGAGGCAGAAATGCAGGGATGCTGAGCATTGTTCGTTCTGTCGCACCCTGCTGACATACTGGGAAGTCTGTTGGTGATCTGAGCTTGACTAGCTCTGCAGAAAGAACAGACTGTGTGTACTTGCTGTGAAACTGCTCACTCTATTGAACAACTGAACTCATTTTGATGCCATAATAAAAACAGTCACCTGACACCAAACACAGGTAAATGAGGTACAGTTATAGTGTAATGTCCAGGATTACAGCAACTGATATGTTTGTTATTGGTAATATAATGGGAAATCATGTTAGGGAAGGCAGAAACATAGCCCTAAGGTGGAGAGGGAGAACAGAGTGGGAAGAGAAGAGTGTGACTTTGAGAAGGCTGTGTATATCTGTAGCAGAGGAGCAGATGTGAATCCTCTGGCTCTGTATTTTATATGAGGCATGGTAGGTGTGCGTCGGTGAACGTATGCAGTCATGCAACACATCCACAGCAGGAACTTCATTACTATAAAAAAAACTTTTCCTGGTAATAATTCTTTTATAAAGAGAGAAACCTGATCTTATTATTTTTTATATGCCGAGCTACTGTCAGCACCGAAGGCTATAAACAATGAAGAGTCACCATGCAGAACTCACCAAAACAGCCTATAAGGGAAAATGGCATACACCTCAGCTCGCTAATAGAAAAGAAAAATCACTACCGCACTACTCAGTTTCTTCATTCTACTATCTAATGCTAATGGACAAGGAGATAAAGTCATGAAGTACTGAAATGAAATATTTCTCTTATTATTAGAATGAAATAAGACAGAGCTATAGCCAAGTCCAGTGCTGAGCACTTTTATGCTGTATTATGTATCTGAGAATATTATATCTTGTTTTTAAAAAAAAAATTATTCATGATAATGTATAATGATTTTTGGTCATAGCCTTGCGATAGATTGGCGACCTGCCCAGGGTGCCTCTTGCCCAAAGTTAGCTGGGATTGGCTTCAGCTTCCTGCACTACCCTGATGGATAAGCAGTATAGATAATGGATGGATGGATGGATTTTTGGTCATCTTACACTACTTACCTAGCACAGAATATCTAATTAATCTCAAACACAGGAACTAAATGTGTTACAGGAGGTTACACAGTACTGGGATCTACAAGCTGGAAGCATCATTGACTGCTGCAGTCTGAAAATGTATTATGGTGTTTATTCTTCCTTTGACCCTCTAGTGTCTCAGTCTGTTTCCGGTGGAGTTGGAGTCTTCCACTGCAGCACTTCCTTATGGATATTAATCTCAAAATGTTTACATTGTGGAGAACTGATAGGTTGAGGGGCATGAATAAAGGTCCTAGGGACACAAACTCAACGGGCCTATGTTCCTTTACGAGGAACTATTTTCTTCATTCATGGTGCTGGACTGGCAAATATAGATTTCAGTGGCTACTGTTTTCTTACATCGTCATTACTGAAACACCAGACTGATATTACGTTAGACATTCACTAAGCATCTCGGATATTTCTAATTGAGATGTCTGATTATGTGTAAAAATAAACACTCTCACAGACCACATCCCTTACCATGAGGGCTTGTTCAATGTCACAATGTTTTGGTCAGCTGCAGATCTTCTATAATCGCAGCTGGACACTGAAATCCATAAAGAGAAATCTGATTTGGGAGCCAGGATTGAAGGGATATTTCTTCATCAGGATGGAAAGGATATATTTTTTGTTATTTTCAGCAGACTAACAAAGATCTGCAGGTTTTGTAACAAAATAGATTTTTTTGGAGATATCCATGATTCCCTCTGTCTTCATTACAGCCCCAGTCCCAGCGGAAGAGAAGCAGCCCCATAGCATTATGCTGCCACCACCATGCTTTACTGTGGATATGGTGTTCTTTGGATGATAAGCTGTCTTGTTTTGCACCAAACATGCATTTTAGAATTATACCAAAAATATTCTACCTTGCCCTACAATGAATTGGCGACCTACCCAAGGTGTACCCTGCCTCTCCCCGACGAGAGCTGGGATTGGCTTCAGCTTCCCCTGACAGATAAGCGGTATAGAGAATGGACGGATGAATGGATGGATATTCTACCTTAGCCTTATCAGACAATAAGACATTTTGCCAAATGCTTTGGCAAATTTTAGTGACAGCTGTATGATAATTACATTTGAACATGAGTTTAAATGTGACTGGTTAATTCTGAGCACAGTCACATACCCCATTATAAAAGCTTATGAATGTGTTATGAAAGCCTAATGTCAGGTGGCCTTCAAATAAAGTGTTCCTGTATTGTGCATACTGCTAAATGTTAGGATAAAATATACTGGATATTTTAAATTACATTTTAGAAGTGCATTGCGTTTATATTTTACAAGTGCATAAATTTAAATCGTATCCAAAGCTGAGTAGTATACAAAACAGAGTTAAGATAGCCATGGCTTTTTATTAATTTAAAGTAAATACATGATACATACTTTTTTTTAAATCAACTGGATCATTGATACAGATCTGAATCCAAACCAAAAAAATCAAACTGAGAGAGATATTTGTGTCATGGTGCAAAAAGATTTAAGTTGTATCTATAAGTGTAATGCTCTTTTGACACTATTCTGTCTCTGCAGTTTCTTTGAGGCAAATTATGCAAGCCATGTTACTTTTCTTGCTGACTCAAGCCCTCCTGGTTTAGCAAAGCAAGCATGAGTGTGGAGTGTGTAGAGCATCATGCTGTAAAGCCCACCTAGCAGACATGGAGCGAAACTGATCTCCAGCCATTTTGGACACTGCTGGGATGTGTGAAGGGCTTTGTTTTTGACCTTGAACAGAGTAGAGTCAAATCATACTGACTTCTAATATTGTCTATAGTGTCTGGGATGAAAATATTCAAATGTATGCAAACATATTCAGATTCTGTTATATTGTACTGAAAATGTGCACTGTGTTGTATTGGTTTAGATAAGAGGTAGCTGGGTCAGGATGTACTTCACTGTATAAGTGCACAGGAGATAGGTTGTTGCATTTAAGTGATGTGTTTAATAGCTTTGCTTTTTCCCCCCTTTCCTAGAACTGTATATTGTCCCTCACTATTTACTCAGTGTGCTATCAGCTTCCCTTGTGTACTTCAGTGAAGCAAAAATAATATTAACAACAACAATCTGAACTACATTCCTTTTTTCCTGACACTACTACACTACAATTTTTTCCCTACTATTCCTCAATTTCCATTATGGGTGTAGATCTAATGATACCGTAATAATAGTATGGGTGGTTGGGCATGGAGTAATAGAAAAGGATATGATCTTGAGGCATAAAGCAAAGCTACTTAAATGGTCTACACAGTCAGTATGATAGTTGGCTGAATGCATTGTTAATGAGCATTTCCTTTTGCCTTCCACCCCCCTGAGATATCTTCTTCTCTCTTCATATCAAATCCTCTTTCTGTATTTTTTGCCTCTCATTCCATGTCCTACACTTGAATTTTTATGTTCTCTATTGCTCACTGATTGTTGCACTTGTGTTTGCTCCTGAAACACACCCTGTACTTTATTCTTTGTGATATTGAACCTGGTACAGCTTTCTGTTTTTAAATTTTTAAACATTAAAATTTTTTTGTGTGTGTGTGCAGACCATAAAGCTAATTCTGTTTTCTTCTCTGTCAAGTAATTGCAAGAGTGGTTGATAATTATTTCTTTGTCAGGTGTTTTAAGCCCTATCCAGATGGGATTAACTTTACATGGGGTCCTGGGGTAATTTCTTATTTTACAGGTGCTCTTTTGTGACTTTATTTCTGTCTGAGTTGGCCACATTTATGTTTTTCTCAGGTCTACTTTGAGAAAATTATCAACGGTCATCTGATCATTTTAGACATGTCCAGATACATGTCTGTGATTTTCTATGCAGAAGTTGCATCATGCTGAAAAAAGGATGTTTGACTGCTGCTATTTGCTGTATTCAGTTTTGTAGCATGTGTATCATTGACCATTCCCAATATTAAACACTTCCTGAATTGTGAAATGAAAAATGAATGCTTCTTGTGTACTGTGGATTATTGTTTTTATTGTATTTTCAAATTGAAATAAGAGCCAGTGTCTCTTCTGTACTCCAGTGACTCTTTGGCTGCTTGGATGCCATGTTCTGGAGTGTAGAGTGTGATCATACGATTGCGTGATGCAAACATCTCGGTTTGTAGAAAATACTACCTACTAGAAACTCACTCCTCCTGTGGTCATTTTTATTGCTGTCTGGATGTGAAAGTTTTATCACGGAATAGACGTAAAAATTATTTTTAACATACATTTAATAAGCTGACCTAATAAACTAATCCTGATAAACTAATTCAATCTGAATAGGGCTTTACTCAGCTCGACTAATGGACTCTGTATTTATCCAACTGAATCTCTAAAAGAAAGCATTTAAAAAGTGTTATATTGTACATGAAATATTGCAAGTATATAGTCAGTGCATTTTAACATCTCTACTTTTTATCAAATAGACACAATAATCAAAATAAAGACTCATTGCCCTAACAGAAATTTGGTGGTCATAGTTTAATTTTGCACTTACATAAATAATTTTACATTAGTGCTATGATCAAAATGTAGAGTGTAGAAATGAAACAACCGATCAGGATAATGAGCTTAAGACCCAGTCAGAGATCAATAAAATGAAACCAATATCCCTCCTGGCTCTTCGTTGACTCTCAGGCTTCAGTACCAACATAGCCTTCAGTGTCCTCTAACCAATTCAACATTAAAGCTTTAAATTATTACAATATCAATGGTAATAACAACATGCTCTTTAATTAATGGCACTAAGCGCGTTGCTAATATGTTTATCCTATGCTTCAGTGACCTCATTTAAGCCTAAGTCAGTTACTGAGAAGCATGTTTCCTCTCCAACATCATGTGTGTTTTTGTTGACCTTTATGAGTGAAATTTCACCATAATTATCCTTTCTAATTGTCATGCTTGTTGATGTAGTGTCTAATCTGTGCCGTTTAATCCTCAGACTGGCTGATGAAAACATAGCGAGGTTAGCGGCATCTAGTTCTCCTGCCCACATCAGAGTGACTTTGGGGATTTTGTAAGCAACAGCCTTTCATCATTAAAGATGGCAAACATTGCTGCTTTTTTCCCGATTGCCTTTTAGTCAGGAAGAGCACTGAGGAGTTAAGAGTGGATTGTCCTTCCCTTTTCTAATGCTCTCTGCCTTTGTGTGAAATAAATGATGAGTAAGCCAGTAGGCTGCTTTAGTACATGTGCAATTATGTAGCTCCTTTCTGAGTTCTTAATTAAGAAGTAGAGTGATATGCTCTCCACAGTTGCAGGCATTGGTCATAATTAAAGCAGATGATATGCATGATATGAAACTTAGCTTTACCTTACTGAAAGGCTATGGTGATTAAAGGATCTTGCATAGTTACTTTTAGTCTGGTACTATTGTTTGTGTGTGTGTGTGTGTGTGTGTGTGTGTGTGTGTGTGTGTGTCTGGTCCTGGTGATTAGAGAGGAGTGAAAGGCAATGTTCTCTAATAAGCCTGTTGTGTGTTTCCAAGGGTACAGAAAGAAACACATATACACATTCAGATCCACATGCTCGGCCACAAAGGTCATTGCAATCATCTTTACCCCTTTCAGCTCTAGTAGGTGTGTTAATCAGGTCATTAAATATAATGTGGGATAGAAGAATGTTCACTGGTGAAAGTCCATTGTGTCCAATTGAATTAAGTCAAAATAAATATTCCTTCCTTTTGATGTTTGGACTTTTTTCCTGAGCTTTCTAAGACTTGTGTTACTTACTTTGTCTTCCTTGCTTAACCATCTGTTGTCATGGTAACACCAGCATGGTGTGGAACTACAGCACCCATCAGCCACTGTACTTCACTTCATGTTATGCGCCATGTCACGTGCTTCACAATCACCGGACTTCCGATCACACACACTTGTTTTCAGTTTGCCCTATGCTTAGCCTGTCTGTATAAACCCTAGTTTCTGTGTGTTTCCTTGTCTTGCTTTCAACTTCATTCCATGTCATTTTGCCCATGCCCATGTCTTTGTTAATTCATGATTATGACGTTTGTGTTGTGTTTTCACTGTAAATAAATATTCCGCACTTGCATTCACCTCCGCTCCCTTTCATGACACCTGTGCTCTACCATATGTCTTATCGAGACCATTATTTCTTACAGTATCGATATAAAGCAGAGAATGCAACAGTTATATGACAAAGAATGCAATTACTTACAGTTATAGTTCACAACACTGCTAATAGTAGGAATTAAATTACTTTGGACAACCTTACAGGAACTTGATCTTCATTATGGATAAATGGTTCAATACAGATATACAGTATAATACATACATTTACATTTACAGGCACACTTATCCAGGTGGACTTAAAGAAGTGCTTCATAGCCTCCTCAAAAATGTAGTCCATATTAGTTGTAGTGATGTTTGAAAGAAATAAACCAGTTATACTTGCTTATAAAATCAAACACAATAGGTATATAGTTGAAACTTGATAAATCAGCCAAGTAATAGCTGGAATCTGAAAATTGTGTGCCAGCTTATCTCTTCACCCA
>JAOTRR010000012.1:4209112-4219665 GCA_028570945.1 Gogo arcuatus | reverse complement strand
TGTTTTAAAAGTCCGGTTTTAGTCGGACTAACACAATAATTCGATTTTCTCTAAGGTCATGTAAATGTGCTTAGTGAACGCGTATATGGGATATTTAAAATTTTCAGTGCATTATTTAACTCAGTATTATCCTGTCCCATCTTGCACAACACCACAGTTCTATTTTTTCTAATAAATTGTTTATGCCATATGTTACATTGGCAAAATAAACTCACTTCAAGGTAAAAAGTTTCAGTGTGCGTGTAATGCTCCAACAGGCCACAAATGTGGCAGTACGTTTTGCACAATATAGACTTCTGTAATGACATGCTTTGCAACCGGACCTGCATCAAATATATTTTGTGTTGAAGTCTTGAAAACAGTTTCATATTTCTGTTTGGAAATATTAACATATCGACAGCTTGAGCTTGAAGAGGACCTGGTTTAGAGTATTATCCACACATACTGAAGTGAAACACAATTCAGCAATTAAATCTTAGAAAGAGATACCATGCTGATTGTAAGAGCAATGCAATGAAGAGTTTTGTGTATTGCATTCGTTATCAATCTTGAAAGAAGTAAAACAGGGAATTGCAATGCAGTGGCATGAGCTGGGTTTCCATTAACCTGTTTAATGTGCATTTTGAAATTATGACTTAAAAAAACAAGTAATGGGAACACATGAATTTTGAAAAAAATTCTTAAATATCACAAAGTTTATATGTTCACATGAGGTGGTTTTTCGGGTGATTCAGCAAAGCAATATTTCGCAAAATTGAAATGGAAACATTTTTCGCATTCGATTAAACACTACCATAGCTATTGTGGTGGATGCAATTGAAATCCTGTGCCAAATATCTGATCTCAGAGATCCGAATCGCTATCATGAGAGGAGAAAACCTGGCTTTAATCACATAACATCACTCAATGGAAACTCGAACCATTCGCAAGTGGTGTTTTGATGACTTTTTTTTTTTTTTTTAATTGCTTCTATTTTGTTCAGTGCTGCAATGGAAACTCAGCTATGTACTATGCATTGCTTTTCATTGCTGAAGCATTTAGCATTTAATTGTTTCTCTTTAAAGAGATCAAATGAGAGGCATGTAATGAGCGTTTTGCTTTTTAGTGTGGCATGTTGTACATGTGTCACAAATGAAAAACAATACCTTTTTGTCCTTTCCATTTCATTTTTCCCCGTGTGACTGAAGTTAAAAGCCTTAATAGCTTTATGTACTTGCTCTGGGGTGTATTGTTAAAGTATAGTTGAGAATTTCATTGACTTGTACTATTATAGCATGCTCTCTCTCTCTCTCTCTCTCTCCCTCTCTCTCCCCCCTACCAAATGGCTCAATGGGTTTCAAAGGGTTCAATGGAAAGTTTGCTCAGTGATCTAATTGGGCTGGATGCTGTTAAGATAATAAGTGAGGTCATTATGTTGAAATTGCTCAACAAACTCAGGAATGCAAAACAGATTTATTTACTTACAGTCATGGAAAAAAGAATGTACACCCTCCTTCAGTTCAGTTCTTCAGTGTGAACTCACAACAGATTTCAATGTGGTCATTTTTTCTAAAAAGTAAACCAACATTCAGAAAGAAGATTGGGGGGGTTGGAAATAAATACATCCTTCCTACTGCCACAATCATTAAGAGAATAATTAGCAGGCAGGTGTTCTAGAAGTGTCAAGAAGTGTGACTACCATTATAAAAGCAGAGTGTTTGGGAGCACTCAGGTGTGTGTCGACATCATGCCAAGAAGAAAGGACAGCAGCCATGACCTTAGAAGCCGTGTTTCAATTAACCTGCTTAATGGAAACAATTTGAAATTGTGAGCTAAAAATGAGCAGTAAAAATGGAAAAACGTCTCAAATGCCACAAAAAAGTTTTTTATGCTCAGATGATTGTGGTTTTTCAGATGATTCGATAAAGCAATATTTCGCAAAATTGAAATGGAAGCACATTTTTCACATTTAAGTCACATGATATGAAGAGCAAATGGAAACTCAACCTTTCTGACATAAGAGCGCTCTCTAAGAACTATCACTAGAGAAGCAACTGTTGCTGCTCATCAATCTGGGAAAGGTTATAAGGCCATCTCCAAACAATTTGAAATTCACCATTCTACATTGAGAAGGATTGTTTACAAATGGAGAGCCTTTGCCAGTCTTCCCAGGAGTAGGCGTCCCAGTGAATTCAGTCAGAGGTCAGACAGTTTAATGCTCAGAGATATAAAAGAAAAACCCAAGAGCTACATCATCTGACTTACAGGCCTCTGTAAGCACATTAAATGTTTGTTCATGACCGCACAATCAGAAACAAAACTGAACAAGTATACTTTCATGGAAGGGTGGATAGGATAAAGCTCCTTCTCTCCAAAAAGAATATGGAGCATGACGTAGGTTTGCAAAATTGCATCTGAACAAACAAATGTTCTGGAACAATATCCTTTGGACTGATGAGACCAAGGTGGAGATGGTTGATCATCATGCACCAGATGGTGAAAACATGAAAACAACTCTTGCTTTGAGGCACAGCTAAGGACAGGAATGTGTTATGGGTTGGCAGAATGGTTCAGGAAGTTTTCTGCATGTTTAACGCCAATATTTTATCATGACCATTTAAGAATTAGGCGTGTAAAAGTGAAACAATTAAGTAGTACTTGCAGATAGTGTCTTTGCATTGTCAATTGTGAAGATATGAATGAATTCTCTATACAGAAAAAACAATTCCTAATGTAAAGCATAATTATGGAATTAATATATTAGCTTATTAGCTAATCTGTTAACTTTTCAGATCCTGGTGGCGTTTGCGATGCTCGCTGGCCAAGTACTTAGACAAATTGCTGGTGTTGCTTATTTTTCAGTGACTGGATTTACGACCGCTTTTGCACAGTGATTTCTGTTTTCTGTTGCCTCTTTGTGATCATCAGCACAGTAGGCAAAATGGCCAAATCTCACTGTGAGCCTACTTTTTTCCCTACAGATTGGTGACATTAAAAAAAGAAATGCCTTTCTCTCTTTTTGCTGTAAACATGCCAGGCCCAATTACTGTAACTCCAACAGTTAAGTGATGTAATACTGCAAACACATCAATCTCTATCTTTTTTTTCTTACTCACTCACACACGTCTAAAAAAAACAAAACAAATAAAAATGGCAAATAGTCTTGTGTGATACAACAGTATTGTTGTCCCTACAAGATGTTCTACTGCCACGTTATCCAGTGATGATTATCGCAAATTATATTGTAGGACCAGACCTGTCAATCTTTATGCATTTTTTGTCAAGGTCAACAAAAACATTGGAGTACACTTGTACAAGTTATCACTCAAAACGCCAAAAAAAGCAGCCAATCAACATGTGAATCTGGAATAATTTGCGCAGGTGTTATGAACTCTTCAATATTGACAGACATGAGATGTTAGCTCAGACGACCTTGCTTTCTGTCACAGAGAAAATGTAAATAGAGAATGTTTAACATATGTTAATATGAAATAAAATCAAAGTTTGTTTAACCTAGCTAACATTAGACACGTATATCTTCAAATGGTAAAAATGGCTTTTTTGTTTTTTGGCCAAAAGATAAAATAGGATGAAGAATTGGACACACACAGATGAAATAGGTCTACAACAAAGTGCCAAATCTAATGGTATGTTCACACCAAATGCGTCAAAGTGACTGGAAGTCTTTCATTTTCTAAGTGAGCCAGTGTCTCTTGGCGACAAGCAGCGGCATGACCATTGGCATTGACCATCTTGGGCAGTGGGGGCGCCAGAATAAAGTTGGGCAACTTTGTTAATGAGCTATGATGCGATTCAGCGGCAACCAGTCATTATTTAGAAGTGCTCTACTCTAGAGGATACTAGAGAACAGTCATGTAAAATTTGGTTCTGTTCAAACCGTTCCCAAGTACAATGGAGGAGAAATTAACTGTGATGGTGAGTTTCCCCATTATTTATAATGTGTCCCTGTTTGCATACAGGGACATTAAAAAAAATAATAATCGCAAACTGTGTTGAAATTTGACTTAGCATCAACACAAGTCATTCCACACAAATAGCTTTTAATTAGTTTGTTGTTAGTTTTTCTTACCCAACATGTAATCATAGTTGTTCATTATTTTCCTTCATTGATCAATTTCTTACCTTCACATTTAAAATATTTCATGAGGTTAACTGATTAGTCGGCACAAAGATAACAGGTGACGTGTGTTTGTTTTGCGACCTCTTTAAATAAAGTTTGCAAGACCAAGCATTCCGAATCAACTTCTAACCCCCTATTTCATCTACGTCGCAGAGCGTCCACAAACTTCGACAGCGTCCTTGGCAGGGCAGCCGGAGCGAATTTTAACACACTCGCTGCTTTTGGTGTGAATGTACCATAAGACTTGTGATGATGCTTAGAAAGTGATTTAAATACAGGTTTTTCTTTTGCTTCTTTTTTTTTTTGGCATTCTCCTACTCAACACCAAACTGCATCAAGAGTCAAAATGTCAGCTTCGTGAAGGAGACAACTGTTTTTGTAAAAGGATTATAATAATGTGCTGTTATGTTTTAACAGCTGTTTACTGTACATTATTGCAGAATCACTTAAAAATCCAAATCCAGCCGAGTTTTCCCAACTGCAGTATTCTCCTTAAACCTAAAAATGGTGGAAATGCTCTTTTTCCTGTCTTTTTTTTAAGCTGCCCATTCTGGACGATTAAAGGGGCCAGCTCACCCTCCCTAGAATCCAATTTGTTGCTTTTTGTTTACATATAGGCCATGGCGTTTTGAAAGCACATGACCACTACTCTGCTAGCTCTCTCTGTGTGCGCTCACCTAGCTGAATACCACAAATTCACTGTTGGTGATCCCTTCGAAATTCGTCTCAAATTTTTTTTCTTCATCCACATGTCATATGTGGAAGTTTTGAACACAATATGCCTGATTTACCCTCCCCCCCCCTCCTTTGTTGCTGCCCATGTGACGACCAAGGCCGGTTCTGGTTCATTACAACACAATAACCATATGATAACTGAATGGATTGTTCGAAAGAATTGAACATATAACTACTTCGACAAAATATTTTCAGTTTCACGTTGCAATTTAAGATGTGTTGTCTAGAATGTCGCCACAACATTGTTGTTGTGGATTGTTTTTCAAACGCAACAGTGGAATATCGATGGCATCAAAAATGGCAACTCGCTACTTCACACAGAGTAAGGCCTCTTTAAATTGTTTATCGTGACATTTTGAGATGAAACACTGTCCAAGCCTAATGTGAAATGATACAGTTGTGTGCTTCCAACTTTGTGGCAACAGTTTGGGGAGAAAAAACCATATATGGATGTGATGGTCAGGTGCCTACATATGTTTAAGCCAATTAATAGTCAATTAATTCACATGAATACTCAACCACTAAATATTCAGGTTTTGCAGCTTGAAATGGTTGAACCTAAAGTAGAAGAATGGCAGAATGTATTCTGTCCTGTCTTACTACTTTTTTTTAAAACCTTGTTTCAATTCAAGACATGGTTGTGTGGGTGTTGATTCTCACCTCAGACCTTTCTGTCTCTATGGACAGTTATGAGGCAACATGGAATGTAGACACAGGAAAAGATTCTAGCATGCACTATTTCCTGTAAACACATTATCCTGACTGATAGAAGGAGCCACTTAAGGCTTTGTGTGCGTGTGTGTAAGTGTGTGAGCACCAGACCAGAGTGCTAATGTAAGGATACTGAGAGACTGACTGGTAGCCAAAGAGTCAGTCTGTGTTTCTCTCTCTCTCTCTCTCTCTCTCTCTCTCTCTCTCTCTCTCTCTCTCTCTCAGATTAGATAATGCTTTAGAGCAGGCCATTTATCATTTTCTCTCTGAGCACTACTGTTGAGCTAATCTCTCTCTCTGTCTGTCTGTCTTTCTGTCTGTCTCGCTGTGCGTGTATGCATGCATGTGTCTAAATAATTAAATTCCATACACAGTTTTCACTCACAGTGAATTGTGTGGGAATTCCTGTGGAAGCCTATGAGAGATTATTCTTCTCAGTGCACTTAAGAGAGTGGCTTTTCATCTGTCCATGTGAAGAGAACATGCGTGTGAGAGCTTATATATATGTTTTCTAACTCGATGATAATGGCAGCAATATGTTCTGAGCTCTCATAAATTTTGTAGTGTAGCTACTGTTCATAAGCTTCAGCCCATCTATTTGTCCAGAGATTTCTAATGCTTGCTAATCAGCTCATGATGGCAATCTGAGCAGTTTCTTAAGCCTCCCATTTCTTTCGCTGTCTTAGTTTCAGTGGTGCCTGTTTTCATCAAAACTATCCATGCATGCTTCTCTTTCCAGTTAGAGCTCACTTCCTAGCAACCAGCAAAAAGATCCTGGGCAAAATGAACTGTGTAGCTCCTCTCGAGGACAGATCTAATCTCTGTGTGTGTGTGTGTGTGGTGTGTGTGGTGTGTGTGTGTGTGTGTGTCTGTGTGTACATATGGTTAGGGAGGAGAGACAGAGATGATGTAGTATTGTGAGAAGTGTGATGAATGGTTGGTGTGCTCACATTTAAACACATCAGTCCCATCAGACTTTTTTGTGATCAGAAACAAGAGACCAAGAGAACAGAAAAGACTTGAATTTATTGAAGAACATGTGTTTCCTTTTAGTCACCCAAAGTGTGCCAAGTGATCATTTTTAAACCAGAACTGTCTGATAACTAGTTTGTCTAATTTTGATTAGTATGTACCAACTCAGCATAATTTGTGATGTACTTTTTAATGATGCCTGCAGTATAAGTGAACACTTGATGTTCTTGCTCATTTAATTGAACCAAAGCCATTTAAGTGTCAATAGGTGCTTTTGGACCAAACAGTTCTTGGGAATTATTAAGAGGAACTAGCCACTAGGGAGCTTCGCCGAGAACTATGTACCATCAAGGGCTTTTTTTCTGTTTGCATTTGCACCACCAGTAGGAATGCTGAAGTGACGTAAGCTGGCCGATGGTTGCTATGGGGACGTCACTAGTTTGTTGCTTGTTTTCATATGAATGTGCGTCCTGTCCACCAATGTTTGTGTTGCTGTGAAAACATTAAACTAGCAACATTAGGATTTAAGCTTGTCCACTTTTGTGTGTCGCGTTTCGGTTGTATGTTTCTATGGAAACTGATCATTCCACTGCGCTGTAGAATGGGGGGGGGAGACCAGGAAGTGTTACGTGCTGACTGTAAATTCTTTATTTTACATTATAAAGAGCAAATTTGTGGTGGAAAATAGTTGATGATTTGCTTAAAATGTTTATTTAACATGCTAGTGTGGATTTATTATTTTGTAGGCTAAGGGTTTTCTTACATGATGGCTAAAAAAAAATACCCATGGACAAGAACATTTTAGTTTAATTAAGAATTTTATATTTTGCTGAGACGCATAAAAATTGCATTGTATTTCCTCTATCGTATATAGGCTCAATAAAGCCTATATACGGACTTCACTGTCAGTCCATTTGTCCAGTTAAAATTGTATTTATTTATTTTTAACACTAAAGTTAAGAGCTGTTGTTTACACAGCTAAGGTTTTACATAGATTTGTAAAAATGGCGGTTGCTGGCACTGCATTGGCTCATGTGTT
This sequence comes from Gogo arcuatus, assembly GCA_028570945.1. Lineage (NCBI taxonomy): Eukaryota > Metazoa > Chordata > Actinopteri > Siluriformes > Anchariidae > Gogo > Gogo arcuatus. Next base: position 4,212,088 of record JAOTRR010000012.1, on the reverse strand, counting down.
CGACTAATCAGCGTACACTTGCAGTACGTCTGGACCAATCACCATACACTTGCGTCTGAACCAGTCACTGCACATTTATGTCACTCATGGTTCCTCTTGTGCTGGGAGAGTACCTGCTTTGACGTAGGAGCTTAAAAAATTCCTTCAAAACAGCGTTCTTAGAACTACAATTGTTCTCATTTCCTGCAGTACGGACACAGAAAAGGAGGAACTTCCTCCTATAGTTCTAAGAACTAAGAAAAAGTTCCTTTGGTTGGAAGTTAATTTTGGCTTTTGGGAAGACAATCAGGTTTTTTTTTGTTTTTTTTTTGGAACCACTGGAAATAATACTTAACCTATAAATACTGCAGCAGTTTTACAATTGAAGCTGTGAATCATTTCCCTTTCCATTGCATTCTGTTTGCTATGTAATAAATCTGCACTGCGCTGCAAGAGGGAACAAGAGGGAGTAGAGAGATAGAATGAAGACGTAGAAATATAGTGAGAAAGTTAAGGTGGGTTAGGTAATACTCACAAGTGAAAGCCATCTCTGAAGGATTTTGTTTGCGAGTGTGTGCACTGTTCTCATTCTCATCCAAACCTGTAGGAAAAACAGGCTTTATAAATCATTCACCGAAGAGTTTATTCCAGGAAGAATGAGAAGGCAAATTTGCAGACCCCTGAGAACTTTTATTTATTTATTTTTTTAAGTTGAGAAATTGTGCAACTCCTCTGTTCCGCTCTGAGGAAGCCACTGAATAAGAGAACATCATGGCAGGACGCACAAATTCCCCAACGTGCTGAAGTCATGTGCGCTTTCTCATGTCATAAAAAAATGTGATTTATATGCTGCTGGCTGGCAAAATGGCTACATCAGAGACCTCATTTACAGCTCTAATCACCTGCAAACTGTCTCGCCTGCACTCACTGTGTTTGCACCATCGTCGTTGTTGTAGACTGTGAAAATATATTATCAGAATGAATTGTGCACAAACCTGATTTAATTTTTGTTTACGCTGTCTCAGAAGCTTTGTGTTTTGTTAATCATTTTACAGTGAGTGAATCTAAGCTCCTAATATAATGATAGTGTGGTTTTTTTTTTTTTTTTTTAATTCAAAACAAAACTTTATAATTACTCAGTTAAGGAGATTGCTTTGGAGAGACTTGGATCTCATGGGACCCATACGGGCAATGTTCATTAACATGGAGGTGTGTTGGGTGCTCACATGGCACTGTGTGACATATTTACTGCTGTTATTCATTCATCTTTAGTAACTGCATTATCTTGATTAGTGTCGCTGTGGTTTAAATGACTAATTTGTTTATATTTTGGGAAACGGAACCAACTAAATTCAGATTCCAACTTGGAATTCCTTCAGGAGTCGGCAGGAGTGGGATTTTAAAGATCTGTCCTGTGCACACCTTTAATTTACTTTAGATTGAATGGTGGCTTGGTCCATAGTTTCTGGACACTGGTAGTTGGTAATTCTTGTCTTTTGCTAATACAGAGCAGTTCAGTCTGTAACTGCTGGAGAGGAACTAGGCTTATAGCTGAAGGAGAGTGGCTCGGTCTCTAGCTCTGAGAATGTGGGTTGATTGGTAGCCATTAGTGTGGCTTGGCCTGTAGCTGGTTTGGGGCGCGGTGCTCAGCCTGTAGCTGCTAGTGAGTAGGTTAAAGTGTTTCTCTAATAAAGTAGTCTTTTTATTTTTTTCTTTGATATTTTGCTTAAATAAAGACATGATTATTTTACTCTGATTCCTATTTTAAAGCATTTAAAATTCTGATTCCTAGTTTGAGACTGTTGCAGACCGGAAGTTTTAACACTGCATGCTTTTGTGAACCAGACAAAGATGACTGCTATTCCAAAATTGGTGGAATAGTCGAGACAGTGAAACAGGGAATGGTTACATTTCTGGGAAATTAGCGAAGATGAAAGCTTTTTTGAGTGTGTGTGTGTGTGTGTGTGTGTGCGCTCTTGAGGTTGCCATAGTAACTAGGTTGGTGGTTTAGAGCACAGTTTATATTAGGTGCTTACCAGCACCATTAAAACGCACACGCGCACAGGCTCTATTGATCAAAACTTGTATTTACAGGACTGTCATGATGTCAATACTGCAACATAATAGATATCATGATACACTTTTCTGAGGTTTTTTTTTTTTAAATTTTTATTTTTTTATAAATATTCTCATTACTGTTTAGTTGGTACTTTTCCGTATGAGTGCATGTAGTGAGGAATGCAGCAGGCAGATGGTTACATTGAGGGCGAGTGTGAGAGAGATTCCCATTAGTGCTCTCCAACAGGCACAGACTCTAATGAAGGCTTCTGCACTAAGCACTTCATTAACCGTGTCAGCCAGCATGCAGTACCAGTGTGAATATTGCCATTCTGTCAGCTTTCCCAAAATCCTTAAAATGTGTGCCACCTCCTCTCCTGCATTTGATGCAATTTTATTGTGTGTCATTGTAGTCACATTTTCTAATAAAAAGTGCATATATTTAATAGTATGTTTACGATGGAGAGGCAGTGGCCAGGTCCTCGTTTATATTTAAACCCTGAAGCAGAGCTTTGCTAATAAATGTGTCTACTGAGTGGTAAATCAGAAACTTTTCTAGCATCATTACGCAGACGGAGGATGTTTTTTGTGCTTCCTAAAAGCATTAAGCAAAATGTATTAGCTTTTTGATGGATCTTTAGCACTGTATGGATGCATTAAGGCTTTTCTCTTCTTCCTGCAGATCTCCCAGCTGTGCTGAAAGGGACCACGCTGTGCACAACTGGAAGAAGTGCAGCTCAGTTTGTGTGAGTAGAAATGACCCGAAACCTCACCCATCATGTGTGATGTTGACAAAAGCTCATGAAAGGTGGTTAGGTTTCTCATATGGTGATCTGTAACACACACATGCATCAAATACAGCAACTTGTGCAACTTAAGGGATTGAAGGGGTGTGTGTGTGTGTGTGTGTGTGTGTGTGTGTGTGTGTGTGTGAGAGAG
>JAOTRR010000012.1:4181345-4191919 GCA_028570945.1 Gogo arcuatus | reverse complement strand
TGTCTTGTATGGATATTATTTGTCAGTATAAAGGAGTTTATTTTTGGGTTTTGTTAATCTTTAAATACAGTTAAGTAATATTGCAAACTATTACATAGGATTACACTAAATTTGTCAGTAATGAATAGTATCTTACCCTTGAATGTTTCTTTTTCAGGTGGATTTGTCAGTGTTATAAGTAGAAGTTGCTCATCTGCCCCTGGACTGTAGCAGCTGTGTCTCTGATGGAGAGCTTTCCTGTCCACTGAGTGTGCTGCTGTCAGCACTGCAGACATGTCTGCTTGCAACACCTTCACTGAACACGTGTGGAAGCCTGGTGAGTGCAAGAACTGCTTCAAGCCCAAGAGTCTGCACCACCTACCTGAGGGAGGTCCACACAAGTGTTCCCCTGAACAAGTCCTCACTCAACACAGCCAGACCGCCACAGGAGGCACAAATAACATTAACCACCCAAGCCACTCACCCACAGGGGACAGGGCTATAATCAACGCTAACCTTGCTAGCAACCCTCAGAGAAGCAGCAGTTCTTCCCGTTCGGGCCAGTTCCGCCCTCCTGTAGCAAAAAAGCCCACAATTGCGGTAAAGCCCACCATGATGCTCCCATGCTCTGGAGTGGGGCTAGATTTAGAAGGAAACCCCCAGAATCTGGTAGAGGGGGCAGAGCCTGGAAAAGCTTCAGCTTTCACTATTTGGAATCACAATGGCTTAAACCGGAAGAGGCCCGCAGAACCAAACAACAATGAGAGAAATGATGAAAGGGTAGAGATGGAGGGATTTGCCTCACTCTGTCCACCGAGCAGTAACAATAACAATGGCCTAACGGATGTGCTGAAGGAGATTGCAGGTTTGGGCTCAGATTTGAGCTCCAGCAGGGACGACTTCTTGGGCCGGATCAGCTGCTCATATAGGCGCTCGTTGGAGAGAGGCTTGCCTGCGGCCAGCTGCCTAGCCTTGGGTCGTAGCAGCAGTGCAAATAAGCATGTTTCTTTGAGTGACAGCGCAGAGATTATCAGTTCAGAAGGGGGACGCTTTTGCTACCCAGAATTTTCTAGTGATGGAGAAGAGGATGAGGAATATGAAGAGGAAAGTGAGAGTGATGATGGTGAGCATGAGAGCTGGGATGAGAGTGATGAAGAGCTTTTGGCTATGGAGATCCGGATGAGGGGTCAGCCACGCTTTGCTAATTTCCGTGCTGCAACTCTGTCTCCAGTTCCCTTTGCAGCTGGTAAGAAGTGGAACACTGTACCTTTACGGAATCGCTCACTGCAACGGATCTGTGCTGTTGACTATGATAGTTATGATGAGATTCTAAATGGCTATCCTTCCATGGACTCCAGTGGAGCACCCAGCCTGCTTCCATATGGCTCTGACCCCCAGGGTAGTGGCTTCCTGTCTAACTCTGAGTCCATCACCTCCCCCGAGTCCTCATCATCTCTACCTGAGGACTCCTGCACCTCCAGCAGTGGCAGTAGTGTCCCCCGTAACCAGCCTAATGGTTTACACCCTATTCCGGTTAGCAGAGACTCTGCAGTACAAGACCCAGCAGGTCGAGCATTAAGCTCACCTAAAGCCACTGAGACACACAAAGCTGTTCTGGCCATCCGACTACAGGATCAAGACATTAATCAGAGAGAGGGCGGACCTCTTCCACAGGCACTCCCTGGCCAGCCAATCACAATAAGCTTTAGCCCAACGGAGGAGCAGCCGAAACCCTATAGAGTAGTGAGTTTGGAGAAGACTCCCATCTGTAAGCCTTACACTGTTGTGGATGTGTCAGCTTCTATGGCCAGCACTGAGGAACGAACTACTGAGAGCACTGCCAGGCCCAAAGGCCCAACCACAGCACTGGGTCCCCCACCCTACCCAGGAGCCTCAAAAAACGTACCCCTGTCTGCTTCTTCTCTCTCCCCAAAATCCTCTGTATCACCCAAGTCTCCACTTTCTCCTAAGTCTGCAGCAGTATCACCAACCACTCCAATATCACCATTCACTTCAGTTTCTCCATCAGTACCAAGCTCACTAAGTACTGCCTTAGTCAATGCTGCTACATCCAGCCCTTCCTGTAAGAAGCCTGGGAACATTCGTTACCAAGAGGTGTGGACATCCAGCACTAGCCCTCGGCAAAAGCTCCACAAAGTAGAATTGCTTAGTGGGACACCATCTGGGCCATCAGTTCCTGCCAGACATGGCAACCATAAATCAGCTCCCACCTCCCCTGTTGCTGGTATCTCCTCCTCACGCACCATACCTGTGAAGTCACCTAATTTGTCGGAGATCAAATTTAACAGCTACAATAATGCAGGTATGCCTCCTTTCCCAATCATCATCAGAGATGAACCCACATATGCACGCAGTTCAAAGAATGCAGTGAAAGTGCCCATCGTGATTAACCCAAGTGCATATGATAATCTGGCTGTGTATAAGAGCTTTCTGGGTGTGAGTGGTGAGTTGCCACAGCCCAAGCCGGGAACAGGAGGTCGAGTACCCAGCCACACGTATGAGGAAATCAGCAACTCTGAAAATGCTCAGTCCTCACCCACAGAACACAAGCCCACCAGAAAATTTGTCTCAGCTGATACTAAGGAAGAGAGAGACATTACAAGAGCTGTATCTCACAATGACAAAGTCAAAAGTACTCATGACAGCAGCACAGCAGCCAACATTTCAGTTACCGTTTCCAGCCCTAGGACAAATATTGTCCCCACTCCCAGCATTGCCTCTAGCAGTCTGACAAAAAGCAGCTCCATTAAACTCACCAGTAGCTGTAACCCCAGTGATGATTCACCTGCAGCAGGCAGCAGTGAGTGCCAGACCATCAATAGCACTGGATCAGGGCACAGGGAGAAGGCTAGCATGGTGCTGTCTCAGATAGTAGCCTCTATTCAGCCACCCCAATCTCCTCCAGACTCACCCTCTGCTCACAGCAAGACATGCAGTGCTGAGGAGCTCTACTCTCTTCCTCCTGATGCCACTAAGGGTACTCTCAGCAGACCCAAATCCCTACACTGCCCTACAGACAGTAGCCTGTCCAAATCTCACAAGGACATGCCATCGAAGCTCTTGCCTAAGTCTCAGAGCGCCTCTGCAGCTGAGGCTTCCACAAGTCCAAAATCTGAACCCAGTGCCCCTTTCCCTCCACCCAGATCCACCTCTTCCCCATATCATGCCAGTAACCTGCTTCAGAGGCACTTCAGTAACTGGACCAGACCCATGGGCTCCAGACCCAGTGATGGGGAGGTCAGCCCTGGGGCAGAAGGCAGACGCTCAGCTGATAGTAACAGGCCCAAACGTTGGATCTCCTTCAAGAGCTTCTTCCGCCGGCGGAAAGATGAAGATGACCAAAAAGAGAAAGTGGAGAAAGAGAAAGGGAAGCTGGTGGGTTTGGATGGGACTGTTATCACCATGTTACCTCCTCCTCCTCTCCAGCGGCAGCACTGGTTTTCAGAGTCAAAAACAGATGACCCCAATCAGAAACCCACCATTATATTCACCTATAAGCCAGACAGTGGGTCAGGAGGTGATGGAGAGGCAGAGCTCAGGGTGGAGGAGAGTAATGCAGCTGCAGGTGGAGTGCTGCCATTCAACCAGTCAGGCCCCCCTAAGAGCAGAGCCAGCCTTTTGATCAGCAAAGTGATGAGGTAAGTGTTCTCTCTATCTCTCCCTCTTTCCCTCTCCTCTTCTGTTACTTTACTATACTTGCATTCTATTTTATTATGCTAGATTTCTTTACTTCTCTTTATAGTAGTCACTGTAGTAATCACACAGGCTTGCACTTAATGTGCACATGGCATTGTTGTCTCTGACATACTGCACAAAACAATAGTAATTCTAATACATATTGAATTAGATTTTAATGGTAGCCTTGTGATGAATCTTGGCTCATGGATTCGGCTTGTTCTGTGGTTAGCTTTGTGCAGTGTTCTAAGTATGACAAAGGTGTTCTTGTTATTACACTTCCTAATGTGATTTTGAAAACTGAGTCACTTATTGGATAGTGGTTTGTGTTTTTAGTACTGTTTGTTTACACACTTTGTGTTGTTCCACGCTTATATTGTGTTAAAACTTGCAAAGTCCAAAAGGATTAAGGTGTATTTGCGACAGTAAAGTCCCAGCAAACGGTTAAGTACTAGCCTTGATTAGCCTTATAGGCCTATAGCTTTCTTAGGCCAGGTTTATACTTACTGTTAAATCTTATACTTGCTGAGTATGTGGACACAGGATTGAGGCCATGTGGTGCAATAGTGGTGCAAATAGTGGGGCATTATAACACAGTGTGTGGCATGATGTCTGCAAACAAACTAGAGCTGTGTCTTGTTGCGTACAATTCTACACAATTTTCAAGCACTAACACTAACCAAGGTCCCCATTACAGTTTTTCAAAACTCTCTAAGCTTTCAAACCTATAGAAAGCCTGTTTTGCACATCTGTTCTGCATCTTTTATATTAGTAAATGCTTTTAAATGCAAGGTCATAGTTTTGATTTGAGACACCGCTCCATGATGGCAATCACGATGAAAGAGGAAAGATTGAAAGTGCAGCATTTTAAAGATAAACTAAGGGTGCTGGTTTCATGAATTGCTTGCATGGAATCATTAATCATTTTACCACACTATATGGAAACCATGCTGGACAGGGACGTATCAGTGCTGACTCGCCATCTAGTGGATTTTGCTTTTAATCCTCCAGATGTACATAAGGTACTCAGGCGAGTATGTGAACAATGCTGTTGGTGTTGCTGCTGCTTCTGTATGAGTTGAATATAAACCAGGCCTTAAGCTTAGCAGTGGTTGCAATAAGGTGTTACTTATGTATCACATGAGAATTTTTACCATTACATTTTTTTCTTACTATGTTTTTCTCATTGGTACTTAATGGGAAGATGAACATAACTAGTGTAACCTGAATTTTCTTAAGTATGGTCTACAGTTTAACGGACTCTTTGCTAATCCAAAGTCAGTGGCAGGGGCTGTCATAAGAGCATGTCTCCCAGGTAAAGGAAGTGTTAATCATTCTTCCCTCTCTGAGTAACTAGCAGAGGGTGTGTCAAGAGGCATGCAGAGTACAGCTCACAGGTAAAATACCTGAGAAAGCACAGAGAAAGTGAAAGGAGGGAGAAAAGAAAGTGGCCATAATAAGATATCAGCTGAGAGCTTTTTTCTCCTGGCCTTAAGGTGAGAGAGCTTTCAAATATGGGCAGCTGTGTGAGCAAGAACAGCAGGTAAGCTCAATGCTCTGACTGGGTTGTTGGTTTATGATGGTGTGTGCGCGCGTTCACTTTCTGAGCAGTAAGTTCCTCATTGGACATGGAAAATGCAAAGCGGTCATTGTTTCATGCAAATAGAACAAGTTCTAACACTGTATCTGGGTTCTAAAGTTATGAGAACACAATGTCACCTACTCACTTAGTGTTTTAATGGTGCTTACTCGTTCACTAAGTGTTTTAATAGTGCATGAGAATCCAAGTTATACTTCTTAATTTGCTGTGTAGGCTATTGTATTTATAGTAAATGATGTTTGTTTTTGTCTTTTTTTTTTTTTTATAGCTTTATAATTGTGGTTTGGGCTTGTTGTTCCAGAATGTTTTGCCAGATATGTACACAGTTGAAATATTAATTTTTTCATGATTTTTAATAAAATAAATGACAATTATTCATGTTATAGAATAGGAAAAAAAACTCCAAGCTACATAATTCTGTATACTGAATTATCCAGTAGAAGATAAACATGAATTATGAATGATGCATGATGGAAAGAGTATTTAATTAGTTTAGCTCTGCCCTCTATTCCTAAGCTAAATTCAATAATCGGAGCCTGTATTTTAAGTTTACATATTTGATTCAGCATCTAAGGCATCATTAGGTATCATAGGCGACCACACAGCAGGATCCTGGCACGTCAGAGTGCTGTTTTCACAGCTGTACCCACTTAATCATGATACGAAAGTAATGATGTAAGGAGTTAGTACAGCATTCTTGCCTTTTACGCTAAAGAGAAATCCTGGTTTGATGAATATGAAATAAAAAGTGCTTCCAGGGCCGGTGTAACAGAGCACACATTTAGTATGGCCTACATTTGCGTTACTGTCGATAAGGTCATATTTTATGATGCACTAACACTAGCTGGTTACTATACAATACTCGTTTAATACTAAGAAATAAAACATGGACAAGAAAATAATCGATGATGAGTGAATTTGGTTAATTTTCAATAATGTTGAAAAATATCTTATGTAATATGCCTTACCTTATATTTTTTTCCATTAATGTTTACATTTATGTTATTTAAAAAAACAACCTAGAAACAGACTGTTGTTCTGTTTCCTTTCTTTCTTTCTTTCTCTCTTTCTATCTGTCTCTCTCTCTCTCTCTCTCTCTCTCTCTCATGCAGTGCATAAGACAAAACATGTAGCTTGTCTGTAACTTAAAGTTACAGCTTTACCTCTGACTATTACAAAGCGCTGATGCGTCAGACGCCTTCCATAAATGTTCAACATATTCTTTTGTCATCACAGAAAGTGTCACCGTATCATTAATTACACATTTTTAAATCTGTATATGTAGTGCATCAAGTTTCTTTCTTAGTAGTTGTTATAGAAAGCTAACATATTAGAGTGCAGACCTTGAATTAAAAAAAAAGGCAAAATGGAAAAGTAATCAACAACTTCTGTGGAATCAGAATCAATAATTCAACAGCTCTGTTTAATACTCTATAGTAAAGTATGATGAGGCATTGTAATCCTGGGTCACATTCTCTCCTAGGCTAAATACACCCAGATCGACAGACAGTTGTGAAAATGTTGACTTTGCTGGTGCAGCAGTACTAAGTTTACATTTTCTCCGTCTTATGCAGTCAGATGCCAGTTCAGGGCCCGGAGACGGACACACCTGCCATCACCTCTTTGCCAGCCAAGCTGGAACTGCCAACTGTGAGTGAGCCGCCCAGTCTCTCGACACACCCCGTGCCTCGCCCGCTCTCACCCAGTGTCAGTCTAGAGGAGGACGAGGGTACACACACACACTCTCACTCACACTCCCCTGCTTCCAGCTCTTGCAGTGCCACCTACACCAACCTAGGTACGTAACAACCACATTAATCTTGTACACACACACACACACACACACACACACACACACACATAGACCAAGAGACCATTTGTGGCCATCAGTTAGTGTTCAGAACAGCACACTACCTCTAGGTGTTTGTCTAGATTTTAGACGTAGTTTGCATGATTTGCCCATAACTAATAATTACAGGGAAGGATTGCGTAGGGGGGAGGGAATTAAATGTGCAGGAAAGTTATTACTAGAATATTACAGTAGAGAGATAATCATAAATCAAACATGAGCTTGGGTTGTTTTTAAAATGGGATGTCAAAATTGCCCACAGGCCTTAACTTTGCATTCAAACATGCAAGTTAAAAAAAAAAAAAAAAACACCACACAGAAGACACTCCTGTCTCTTACTGACACAAGCGAAAGCAAATATTACAGTGCTGTCCATGATTATTTAAAATACTTTGTCACTGTCATATTAAATAGTTTTTTCAGAACTTTTTTTAACATTAAATTTCATTGCTTTGTGTTTCTGTGTGGCGGTTGTTGGAAGTATGTTTGTCTCATCGTCATCTTGAATGTTTTATCTATGGCCAAGCATGAACCTCCTGCCAAAGGCAACCAGATTTTGGGCTGAATTATCCTGGTACTTTAACAGAATTCATGATGCCATCAGTCTTCACAAAAGCCCCTGAATCCAAAGCGTCAATGATTCACCTTCATATTTTACAGTGGGGTATCAGGTGCTTCTCCTTGTATGCAGTTTAGTTTTGGAGACAAGCATGCTGAAAATATTGATTTTTGTCTCATCTGACCACAACACACATTGTAATGACATTTGGTGAAGTTGACTTATCAAAGTGGAGTTTTACAGTTGCTTTTAAAACTTGACAACCACAAAATCAACCAAACTGTGCAATACAAAATCTGTGATCTTTAGGCTCTTTTTTTTCCCCCCTCCATCACTATCATCGTCACTGTGGGGGGACCATATGCCCCTGGTCCAATTCCTGGTAAAAAGCTGACCTATTTCAGATATGTCAAACTTTTTTATGGCCTTGATTGTGCTTAATGGTATTTTTAAGCCCTTATGTATGGTTTATATCCATTACATTTATTTATGCATGTCAATAACCATCTCTTTTATGTCAACATTGTTCCTGGGGATTGAGAGCAAATGGAAAATAATATACACGGTTTTCAGTTCGCATTTATTTAAAATATTACTTCGGAGTGTCAGTAATTTTGGCACATATAGTTATTGTAAAATATTATTTTGAAAAGGTTCTAATGAGTGATTTTTAGAACATTTGATAAATATTTTCTTCTGTTGTTTGAGTGCAAAATCTGATTTGTGTATGTTTATTTCATGTAATAATTTTTGCTAATTTTTATGTAAAGTGCCAATAATTTGGGAAGGCACTCTAAATATTAAGTTCAGTGTGGTTTTGGTTTTGTTCAACAGGAAATCAAAGATAGCAAAGAATACTGGTCAGTAAATATGGTCCTTGAATTTGAAAGGTTATCACATTTATACTATGGTCTATAAACTAGGGATGTCATGAATTTTTTTGAGGCATCAATGTATTAAATTTAGCTGACATTTAAATTAGACACCTAATGTGTGCTTTCCAATTCCTTCAGTTGGCCTTTCATTTAATGTAGTCTGGAATAATAGCTTTTGGTGTATGATTTTTGTGTATGTAAATTCACAACCAGGCAGGCTAATACAGCTCCATCCAGTGGTATTTCCTTATATGACACTGAACACCGATAAACCTTCACAACATAGATAATTAAGGGTTCTTTTACTTATTTGCGCCTATTTATTTCTACTTGAAAAATGCCAATATATATCGATAATCATCGGGAAAATTTTCAGATTATTGAAAACGGCATTGATCCCAAGCCTAATAAACTAAACTGTACTGTCATAGTTATTTGGCCATAACACCCACTACTACCACTGAGGTTGTTGAATGTGCAAAGCTGAATGGGCTACTGTAGGTTCAGAGGTACTTAAAGGTACTTACTGTAAATGCAGGAATCAATAGTTTTGGAGCTACTTGCAGGCAAGATCTTTTTTTGTGTGTATCTGTAACTGGAACACCCATAGACGGGTATTAGAAAATGTGACCCTCTACCTACTAGGCTGCAATGAACCTTCAACTCATTAAGATGAATTCAGTCCATTATAATTAAAATTTGCATTCATATATATTGGATGTCACTACATGGCACTTAGAATATAAATTATAGGTTTACAAGATGAAAGGAATTCTTTCTAGAATTTACATTACAGTGTATTACACTAGGGATGTTCAGGGATGTTACATTAAGAGGCTTTTGATTATGCCTGTTCTTGGAAAATATGCAACTTGTAGGCATTTAAATGGAAAAAACAAGTAGAAAAGCACCAGGATGAGGTAGAGACGAAAGTTGTCATTTCATTTCCATAAGATTTTCAAAATGAAAATCAGTACGAACACAATGCAAACCCTCTATAATTGTTACTGAAAACTTTCAAATTAATCTCATCAAAAAAACCTTTAACATTAATCTCATACTTTTGTAACGTTAGCATGGAGAGTGCTGGCTGATGTCTGAATGTACACTGCCTCACTCAAAATAAGCCCCTTTCAAAACGGTATAGCCTGTTTTCAAATCCAGCATCAAAACAATCATTCCAAAATTTTCAAAAGTAATGTGATATAACACATTATAACTACTTATATAACTACTCAATGAAGTAGAATTAAAGCTTTACTACTTTAAAAAAAAGAATTTTCCCTGTTGTCATAAATAAAGAATGTCTGTTAGATGAGTAGACTAGTTCACTGTCACAAGTAGTATATATTAATATAGTAACTAGGAGAGCTCATGATGAGGCTGTAAGAGGAAGCTCGGCTTAATATAAAGACCTATTTAATTTAACAACAAGAAGTTTAATTTATAGAGCGCCTTTCACCATTGCAAGGACGCTTTACAGAGTAATGGCACTACAGAAAGAGAAACAAATTCAGTCAAATGAATTTAATTCATTATGATTTACCTGTTGCAATGTATGCAAAACACTAAAGCCATGGACAAAAAATCAACCTGGAGACCAAAAAAAACAACCCCTCCATGCATCAGTGAAACAGCTGGACAATTAAAGTACCTTGAAACTGCAAACATAGCAATAGTTGTCACTAGGCAGTCTTTTATCTTGGTCTGAAATAAAATGAAATCTTTTGACTGTTTTTGACCAAGTAGTTTAGACTTGTGAACTTATTTTGGGTAATTTTCATTTGGGAGTCTGTATGAGCTGCTGTCTGTCTGGATCTGTGTTTTGTGATACAGGGTTGATTTATACAGTTGCGGACAGAAGTTTACATACACTCATCATGGACATGAATGTCGTGGAAATATTGGGCTTTCAATGATTTCTTTGAACTGTTTCTTTTTCTGTGGCAAATTTCACCTTAACCAGATACTTTTGGTAGCCATCAGCAAGCTTCTGGCAGAATTCTGGTTGGATAT
>JAOTRR010000012.1:4110171-4122297 GCA_028570945.1 Gogo arcuatus | reverse complement strand
TGTCTTTTTTTGTGTGTGTGTGTGTGTGTGTGTGTGTGTGTGTGTGTGTGTGTGTAATTTTACACACTCTCAGGAGCACAAGTAGGATACGAACGTTGTTCCGAAATTACAGGATTTTCACAAATACCAAATTTCTTGTGTAAACGCTCGTACAAGCAATGTACGCATAAATCAGTTCATATCCAGCTTGATAAATGCGACCTAATGTCATCTAATTTATTAATCCTGACACATTTCAGGCTTCACTGCTGTTTTATACTGTACACTGTGTTCGCTATAATTCTCTGTAACGTATTCACTGAAGTATTCTGGGCTGCAGGCCAATAATGTGCACATACCAAGTACTTCATATGGAGCTATTGAACTTTTTCAAAGATAATAGCAAAGATGGTAGTTCAACACAGGGTTTTATTTTAATAGCTTATCAATCCTACTGCACTGTGTTACTCAGCATGTTCAGTCATGGGTGTATAAACCAACCCTCAGTGCACAATTGAAAGTTGATACACATATATACAGTATGTTCATTTACATTGGCCTTGACAAGAAAGTGTATATTTTAAGCTTCAGCTTATAAGCATCAGTTGAGTTCTTTCATCAGTTGAGAAGTCCACTATCTGTGCACACTGACAAGACTGTGAAACCCTAAAAGGTGAAACTTGAAACTCTTTAAACTGTAAAACTGTTGAAAATTTAAACTGTATTTTGCCAGGGAAAAAATGCCATCCAAAAGGTCATGCTTAACTGTTCCAGAGCTGTTACTGGTTAGTAATGTGATTTCATGTAGCCCACCAGCTTATTATTTATGTCTTACCTTCAAATTCCCAAATCTTTTTAGATAAAATTATGTATAACTTTACATGGATTCAGTTCATGGATGAAGAACCGAGATAAATTAAACTTATAAAATATAAACCTGATAAACCCAGTTTAGCTAGCTAACCCAGACTAGTTATAGGGAATTTTCTAACTACAGTATTAATGTGTAAGATCGTATTAGGACTGTTTTCATTAATAACCATATGTGCATTGAACTATTTCATAGCTACACTATATGGTCAATAGTTTGTGCACACTTGACCATCACATCCGTCTGTGCTTGTTGAAAATCCCATTCCAGATTTATTTCTCATTTCCTGTTATAATACGCTCCACTCTTCTGGGAAGGCTTTCCACTAGGTTTTGGAGTGTGGCTGTAGGGATTTGTGATCATTCAACCACAAGAGCATTAGTGAGGTCAGGAACTGATGTTGGATGAGGAGGCCTGGGGTGCAGTCGGAAAGGTGTTCCAGTTCCAGGGTTCCAGTTCATCCCAAAGGTGTTGGGGTTCTTTGACACCAGTCTTAGCACATCATGTCTTCATGGAGCTTTGTGCATTGGGGCATTGTCATGCTGGAACAGGTTTGGGCCTCTAAGTTCCAGTGAAGGAAATTGTAATGCTACAGCATACAAAGACATTCTATATAATTGTGTGCTTCCAGTAGTATGTGGTTAGGTCCATTTGAGTGTGATGGTCAGGTGTCCACAAACCTTTGGCCATATTGCGTATATGGTGTGTGGGTGTGCGTGTTTTCCAAACTTGCATTTTTATTATATTATGCTTACATACAAGCCATGTAAAAACATAATTGTAAAAAATTTCCATTCAATCTTTTTTCCCCCCTCAACTAGTTTTGTTGGGTTTAGAACACAAAAACAGAAACTTTAAAATATTGTTATTTTTTTTCCCATTTATTTTATGTGCCTTGCTAATAACACTGAATTTTAAAAATGAAAAAAAAAGCTGGCAAAATTGTGCTTGTAACAATGTAGGGTTTTCATTTAAACAGCTTCGTTTGAACAGCTCAGAGCTAATTAAAGGACATTCAGTCATTGCTTATTATCCGTAATATGTAATGTGTAGCACTGTAAATGAATACGTAGTTCATTGTGAAGTGTTGGTCAGTAGGGGGTGTGGGAGCATCACTAATGCCAGTCAGTGTGTACAAGAACATTCTGTCCTAACAGTGGAAGCTAAAAAAATATCTTGACTGATTGTGAAAGCAGTTTTATTACACTCTTGTTTCTGTTAAAATCATTTAATTGTTGCCTGATTATTGTTCCTTTATATTAAAAAAAATCAACAACCTACGTGTTTCTGGACATGTGTGTGTGTGTGTGTTGTAGGCTGCTGTGTCAATGCTGAAGCAGGACTTTAAAGAGGGAGAGATGACGCTCTCTGCAGCTCTCGCTCTTGCTGTTAAAGTACTCAACAAGACCATGGATGTCAGCAAGCTCTCTGCAGAGAAAGGTGTGTGTGTGCACGTGTGCATGAAAGAATGAAATGGAAAATACACAGACACCTTAGACTAGTTAATTGAGATGCCTGAGAATTCATTATGCATAGCTGTGGCTGTAGTCCTGTCTGAGCCCTGTCTGAACCCTGACATGCAGCTCTGTCGATTTTTTCAGGTGGTGTAACAGTGTCCTAAGTTTCCTACTGTATCTATAATATATATGTAAAATGAAGTGTTTATGCTAGTCGCCACGTTTAGCCTGTATTGTCTCTCCTGTTGACTCCACGCCTCCCTCTTTTGTGTTTGTCTAGTTGAGATCGCCACGTTGACGCGAGAGAACGGTAAGACCAGAATCAAGGTTCTCAAACAGAAAGATGTGGAAGAGTTGATCAAGAAACACGAAGCAGAGGAGGCCAAGGCGGAGAAAGACAAGAAAGAGAAGGAACAGAAAGAGAAAGAAAAATGAGGAACCTACACATCCTACTTTCTAAAATCCAAAAAAAGGGTTTGATTTTATAGTATTCCACTCGGTCCTGTCTGTATGTCTAACTTTTTTCTTTAATAAATACAACACACAACACAGTGATCAGTGTCTGGATGGGTCACGGCTGCTCTGAGTGTCACTGCTTAAAGGAAAAATTTGAAAAGTTGTTATTAAGCACTAAAAGCAGTGTGTGTATTTAATTGATGCATCTAAAATATCTGGGATTAGTTGCTAATGGACTCGGGGTCTCGTTTATCAAACAAGTTCTAAATTCGTGAGGAAGAACCTGTACACAGTGGACGTTGGTAGATCCTACACGTTCTGAATTGCTCTCATTTGCATAAAGAAATGCCTCCCCAAATTGCCATATATGGTAAACATCTTCCCTTTAAAAAGTTGTGTAGCCAAAAGTGAAGTAGAGATACTGAGGAGACCAAAAAATGTTTATTTGGCACTTTTACGAGTGGTTTGTCTAAGAAACCACCTTTTTTTTTTTTTTCGATTTTATGGCCACGACTGACTGACTGACACACTCTCTCTCTCTCTCTCTCTCTCTTTCTCTCTCATTGCAGTTTTTTTTTTTTAAATCCCTAATTTTTCTGCAGCCTTCTTTCTAAATGTAATGTACTACAGCGTGAATGATATGAATACTTATAAGACTTGTGCCATCATCTGGATCATATTTGGTTTGGAAATGTCAGACCAGTCTACAGTTTCTCTCTGAAATGTAGCCGTGGCTAAAACCCATAGAGATCAACTAAAATGAAATCGCCACTCTCAGCAGTCAGTCTTCAGATGTGTATTTTATACCATTTTTGCTGTACTTTTTTTTAGCATCTGTGCTACCTTTCTGCAAAGTGTAAGCACTGAAATCAGTAAGAAGAACGTGATGAATCACAATCACTTGTGTACGCATGGTTGATAAATGAGACTCCTGATCTGTACGTCTTCACGTTCAGTGATTCGTAATGAATAGCGTCAGCCTGTCTCATGTCGGTCAGGAGGAATTAGATCAGGGAAGGTTGACAGCGGTTTTATTTGGAATACAGCTTGAGTGGAGATTAGTCACTGACTGGTGCTGGGTCTGTTTGTCTCTCAGGACAGCGTGCCAATCTCTCAGTAATAGATGTTCCTGAGAACCACGATGACCTTCACAAACCAAAAGTGTGTTATATATAACTAATGCTAATGAAAATTTAAAGATCAGATGGTGCACGCTCATGGCTAGAAACACGAACGTTTGCACAGTAACCCAGCAACATGAGTGTGATGTAACTGCTGTGAGTGCTATGGATGGATGAGTTAATGTTAAACACATGACTCTATTAGAACAGCAGCCAGCCAGGCCTCCTCCACCCCTGGTAACCAGGTCACGTACATTCGATAATGACTGCTAGCGCATAAAAGGTTAAGTATTTGAAATGGAAGGTATTCGGCACAGATGTGCTTGTCCAGCACTACTAAAATAGCAAGATCAGAGGCTTATGCGCTGCATACACTACAGCTCTTTGTGTGAGATCTGATTGGATGTCCATGTTGTCTCCTTGCCAGGAGATCAGAGACTGCGTCACGCAGTACTGAGGCAGTGGTGTATCCCCTAGCACTCTACAGCAGCACACTCGCACTAACTCTATCTGGAGTGGAACCCAGTCAGTAGAAATAAGCAAAGTCTTTTAATGATGTTTGGTAAAGGAGTAAATTTGTAACAGAAAGACACCTCTGGAGATCACATTTTACATTTTATTTGGACAAAGAAAAAGAGTCTGGGTTTACAGGTGTGGATTGTAAACAAAATCCTAATCTACAAAGAAAGTCAAGACAAAAAAATAAAATCTCCGAAGCTGAAATGTATTTTTATAACAGCTTATTGTCATGGCTCAAAGTTCATTCTATAAATGTAAGATTTACTGTATACACATGCAGAACCCAAAGTCCCAGAGATGGAGCCCGAGCACGGCTTGCGCTTGGTTTCCACAGGCCTGAACGTGTTCAGGTCAGGAGATCAGAATACTCCAGCTATGGGGAATGTATTTAGACTGAACGGTGCTACTCTTCATTTGAAAGTGTGTGAGCTTTAAGAGGGGGACCATTTTCTTTGGCAACTCTCTCAATTTCATTAAAGAAAGACAGCTTAGAAGTGTGGGACATCTCTATTGTTATGTATCCAGAATGCACATCTGATTACATGCGTACAGCTAAAGTGTATTTGTTTAAGAGAGGATAGAGCCATGTTTATTTAACCAACTGGTGAATACAAACAGCACAAAGCTTAAATCCGACTTAAATAAGACTGGTGCAGAGTAAAACACAACTGAAAATATAAAGGACAAGGGATGATTCTGAAATAGCACGAGTCAGAGACCTGTCTTGCTTCTCATTATCAGTTCACGTGCCTGCTTAATTGCTTCGCTTGTGGTAGAATCATGAGCATTATTTTAAGTGTACACACTAAATGTCATCTCAAGCCATACCCTGATCATCCTACTCTTGGGTGAACTGCATTAAAAGGGTTGTAGCATCATATAAATCCCAGAGTCAATCATACTGGACCCCTTTTATGGAGCACCATAGTCTTGATATTAATAAATAATTCACATCATTAGTCTTGCGTAGCTGTTTACCATATTACTGCGAATAGCTTCAAGCAATCCTACATGTTATTTAATAATATGGCATATATTTATTAAGATTCCCAGAATATGCAGGGCGAGTTTGACCCTTGATTATTGTATGAACCAGGGAGACCCATTCTACTCTGAAATGCCTTGTGCTGCAAAATAAGGAATGGTGAGCAACAGAACAGTGAGAAATGTAAAAACGCTAGGAGTAACAAAGAAAATCATTCCTGTGCTGCATTATAACCCTGAAACGGAATGGCTTATGATCTATTAAACAAAAGTCTTTCCCTTATATGATTTTCCCTCATAACTATATCCTATCTAAAGCAGGCTGCACATATAAGGAATATAGACTTGGTGCAAACTAACAAAGGATGTGATTATATGTTGCTTGTAGCACCAACTAACCAGGGATGGCAACCAATCTGTGGAATCTGCTTTCCATTCCTACTCCTCCAGCCCCCCACTTTATTTAAAAGTTTATTGGTAAGGATGGGGTTAAGTTGTGGAGGAGGACGAGGAGGAAAGAGCAAAGTTCCGGGATCAAGGGGGCATTTTCAGAGCTCACTCCTCATCAGAGCTGCTGTTGTCCATAGAGTAGGCCATGAAGAAGAGATCGGGCCGGGTCGGCACCAGAGGGTGCTCGGGTTTCACAACCTTAAAACCCATGTAGTGGAAGGTCTTCATGATGGACACTGCAAAGAAAGCACAGCTTGATCATTTTGTTTGCCACAACAGAGTTCTACCTTCTGATTCATATAAATGAGAAAAAAAAGTCTTACTTCGATCCTCCCTGCTTTTGTAGAACCACAGGAACACATAGGCAACTTTCAGACGCTCCTCTGCAAACTCCAAGAGACTGGTAAGACTGGAAGCACACAGAGGGACACACATGATGCACTGGCAGTTTTACATAATCTCCATCTTACATAATGCAGAGGCAGCTGCAGCAGAACTAATTTAGCTCCTCACTAACTGATAGTGGCCTCTTTATCTGCACAGAACAGGCCACAAAAGGTGATTGTAAACAATGAGTCACTGCTGGACATGTGACTTGCACTCTAATAAGCAGAATCTCATTAGTATTACTGTTCACGAAGGAGACGTTAATACAGTGACTCAGGTAGCTGAGCTGAAGGCTGTAACCTCAACACTGGGTCAAACTCATTCAACCAGAGAGACTTCAACTGCTCCCACTTCTGAGTATATTTTAACCCCCCCCCCAAAAAGCATATACTCAACTCTTCCTGAGACCATTATAGACACTTAAATATTTAAATGCTCCCTATGCTGAAAGAACAAGATACCAATTTAAGCATCATGCATGCTGTATGAACAATTGTTTTAAATATCACCCTTCCAGTGGAAAAGGTAACTGTGTTGTGCGTACCCCTCTTTGCTGCCCTCTGGCAGAGCTCCACTGGGGATCTCCAAATAAAGGCAGTTGGCTGCCAGTACCGTTTCCCAGCAGGAAAATCGCTGCTCGCTCAGCTTGTACTGGAAGTGCAGGATCGAGGGGGTTCCACTGACCGCGCCCGACCGGGTCACAGTCAACCTGTCGTCCTGAACGGCACAGCAAAACTGTAAACCTACACATCAATGCATCTTCCTATAGCAATCTTTACACAATTTTTGGCGACCTCTTCCTGATAGCACTAATTAAGCTCTTGTTTGGATAAAACTAGCCAGCATCTGCTTTAACAATAGGCCCTTTCACGTGATAAAGTGCAAGTATGAGTGTCAGTCACAGATGTAAATGAGCCGTATGATCCTGTCCCTCTGAGCACCTACAACCATGCATTAACACACACACACACACACGATGGCCATCTTATTATTAATAAGATCTCCATCTCCCAGCTGAAGTATTTTGAGCTAAGCTGGAGTGGTCAACACTGTCAGATGACACACATTTTCGAGTCACACTAAAATGAATTTAGGCCTGACTTAACCTCAGCAGCTCAGAAAAGAATTAGTAAAATTAGGGTAGCAAGTGAATGTTGGTGAACCCAGTAAAAACCAGTTGTACTGTGAGAGAAGTGTGGGGGAAAGTAAAGAATACCAATATTTATCATTATTATTTTAAATTACAAGATATTAAGAACCAAATGTGATTCGGCGAGTGAGCGATGAAATGACTACTCATGAGATAAAGATGCTGGATGCAGTTATAAAGGCAAACCCTATCAGAGGATATTTATAAAATCACACTCAGAAAGAGAAATGCAAACTTCTTTATTCCTGTAGAATTTAGATTTTTCCACTAATTATATATCTTGTACACTATAAAATCACCAACTATTTTACATGATAATGAAGGAACATTTGTGAAAATGAACATACACTAAGAAAGGGAATGAGCTGGTTGGTTGGTTGCCAGGCCCATAAGGTACTTTGCATCTAAAATTTATATCCGACCCATAGGACTGCGTTCGAACATCAAATGATAAAGATTCATATTTTGAGCCATCTCAAGAATCGAATCCTTTTTGAAAAAGCCCCAAACAGTTATACCTGTGTAAATTCATCCATGTCAGCTCAAATATACATAAACCTGCTGTACAAAAGTGATTGTTAATTGTGTGCGTGTTTTACCTTGTGAAGAGGTACACTGAGAGGGAGATCCCTTCCAGTCCCTCGCCCACTCGGGATCTTCGTTAGTGGGTGAGGGGCATCAGGAGCACCACAGAGGCCCTGGAGCCTGCTGCCTTGAGCAGTGTAGTCTGGAGCCCACTAGAGAAGAGCTAGATAGGTCACAAAGGACAATTTTGCATTAACACTTTAGAAGACACTACATACACTACTGTGTATGGCCAAAAGTATGTGGACACCTGAAAAATCACACCAATATGTGGTTCTTCCCCAAACTGTTGCCACAAAGTTGAAAGCACACAATTGTCTAGAATGGTTTTGTATGCTGTAGGATTACAATTTCCTTTCAGTGTGTCCAAGAGGCCCAAACATGTTCCAACATGACAACAAAGCGAGCTCCACGAACACATGGTGTGCCATGTTTGGAGTGGAAGAACTCAAGTGTACTGCACAGAGCCCCAACCTCAACCCTACTGAACACCTTTGGGATGAACTGGAAAACTGACTGCACCCCAACATCAGTGCCTGACCTCACTAAAGCTCTTGTGGCTGAATGAGCACAAATCCCCACAGCCACACTCCAAAATCTAGTGGAAAGCCTTCCCAGAAGAGTGGAGCTTATTATAACAGCAAAGGGGGAATAAATCAGGAACTAGATGTTCAACAAGCACACATGAATGTGATGGTCAGGTGTGCACAAAGATTTGGCCATATAGCATAGTAACAAGATTTATGATACCACAGCACTGGTGAATTATCAATTCTGATTGGTCAGAAGGTGTTGATTCATTTTCTACAACAGGAGGGTTCCACCTGTCAAGGGTTCCAGATGTGCTTGTTCGAATACATTATCATTTCTAGTAGTATTGGAGATGCTTCCTCCTAGGCACATGAAGCATCCTTTTTGAACTACTGCGTCACAGGGGAGTGTGGCTATTTGCTGTTTGTTACTTCAACAGAATATTACACTAAGTGTTATTCTGTCACTTGTTCAGTTGGCACTAGAACTTTCTTGTCTAGAAGTTCAGCACTTCTTGTACCTGAGTTTGCACTTGTACGTTGCTCTGGATAAGAGCGTCTGCTAAATGCCTGTAATGTGTAACATTCAAAGTGCTATCCGCCCACTTCCGCATAAACAGATGCCATGAGACCGAGAGAGTAATGCCATCCCCAACACCCACAGATCACAGCCAATTTTGCTTCCTTGGCTCTCGGTAATGGATGGCTGTGGCATCGTTGGGATTCAAACTCGCAACCTCCAGGAGACAGTGCAGGCAGATTTTCTTGCACAAGGATGCTCCACATAACTAGATGAAAATAAATGTGCAATCTTTGATATGATGTAGTTCCAGCGTCAGCACTTTGTATTAGCCAGGCAGTCCCTTTAAGCTTTCAGACACTGGAAAGTCCCTGACTGAGGGCCTTGTGGTTTTTCAGTAACATTTTTTTCCTCCATCTTATTAACTGGGGGGGGGGGGAGTTAGAGAGAGAGAGAGAGAGAGAGAGAGTCTGGTGAGGGTACTACTGGTTACAGTTGCTATAATGCAAGTGAAAACAGGAACCAACTTGTTTCATGGACATTCCATAACATTAAATATGACTAAATGCATAAAAATATTTTAATAAATAAAGAAATTTGGCAAAAAAGTCTTTACAGAGTCAGCACTGCAAACTGACACATGTAGCCTGTCATAATTTTGATGCCCAGAATTCCTCTGCATTTTGTTTAAGCATTGTCTCCAAACTCTTCCCCTCACTGGTCTCTCTTCACTTTAATCATTTTCCCCTTTGCCATATCAGGCGCTCTGATGCCCTACGAACACCTGTGCTGAGCTCCAAGTGTGAAAACCAGTCCAGATTTCTGCTATCACACAGCGCAGTCGCATGAACAATAGGCCCCTGATAGAGGTGGAGCACTTTGCAGCACACAAACATAACCAACATGAAGTAACTGGATGTCAGACATTTAGGCTAGAAGTCGAGGAAATGAGCCTGAAATGTTTAAACAGGAAGTCATGCTACAAAAAGTTTTAGTCTTTACTTTTTTATTATTATTATTATTATTATTATTATTATTATTATTTCAAAAGCACACTACTGATCATGCTCAGTATGGAGAGGTTTAATCTGATCCTTTCTGCTCAGCAGGAATCCAGACGTTTCACTTTCTATTCAGGCAAGTACCTCATGCTCAGGTGCCAAGATGAACGGAGAGTAGACTGCTGACATTTGGTCGAGATACACAGAGCAAACAAGCGCATGATGTGTAAACAAGTCTCAGAATAGCATGCTGCCCTGGTGGTTTGGGTTTCACCTCTGGGTTCACAGAAAACCAAAGCAGCTTCCACTTTCTTTACCACCAGCTGCTTTATGAAGTTGTTTTTTGGGCAGTTTAAAACACCAATGATGCCACTCAAAGGCTCATGGGGTGTGTGCAAAACAAGAAACAAAACAAAAAAAGAGCAAGGTTCAACTTGGATAATTTATTATGCATCAACCTGACTGCAGCCCTTCTGTCTGAAAAGACGCCAAACTTTTTTTTTTGGCTGTGAGGTAAATACAAATTGAGGAAGCACTTTGTTGTTTGGTGCTTGTTTTAGAGGAATAAGAGCCAGGCAAGGAAAGAGAGGAGCTGCACTTTTGATACCCTGGCAACCGGACAGGTAGCCACAACGACCCGATATGCATAGAGAGGAGATGATGAGGTTGATGAGATGGAAAACAAACTCATTATGCCTTGTAGCATCACCAGATCTTTCAAGCCATTCATCTGATCCTTGTTTTAGTGCTTTATTAATTCAGTATCCACTGGTTGCCATTGTGGCAAGAGTTCATGTGCTTGTAAAATGGCACACTTTAGCTGGTGATTGGGGTGATGTGAGAAGAACAGTTCTCTAAATCAGACAAATGTTTGTCACATTGGTAGTCAACCATAAAGCGTTTAGAGCACCTAATGTGCACCGTTTTTCCATGTTGCTTATTTATAGAGCTGCGTGTGGCTGTGACTGAGATGCCAGCTTGTTTTGAAAGCCAACACTCCTCACCCTTTGACATTCCAACTCCCGCCTTCCCTCAGCAGTGCTAGGCTAGCTGAACACTTAACACAGACTTGTTCCAAACTGTGTCTCTGGTTCTATCCTCCCACTTTACAGTAGGAAGACTGGTGATAATCTAAAGCAGCGGAGAGATAGAGACTGATCTCAAAATTTTTCCATCATCAGACTTGCTTTTTTTGTGTGTGCGTGTGTGAATGCATTTGTCAATGAGTCATTAAACAAAACAGAAAGCAAGCCAACATGGCAGGAAGAGAAGCCGAATCAAATGCTGAGGTAAAGTCATGCAAACTCGCCAGCCGAGAGGACTTGTTAAAGGATTTCTGATTGACAGATTACGTTTAAAATGTGATCCAAGTACTCAATATGTTTCATCTTTTGTGCAAGGATACCATGAGAGAGAGAGAGAGAGAGAGAGAGAGAGAGAGAGAGAGAGAGAGAGAGAGAGCAAGCGCCAGGAAAGGTTCAGTTTCAAAACAGGAAACCCAAAAGTCTTCCAGGAAAATGGGGCTCAACTGCAGCAGCTGGTTTGCCCACCTCTCACTAACTGCGACAATGTTTTTAACATATTCTCGACATACAAACAAGTGCTTCCTGAATTCAACTTCAAACGATTTAAGAAAAAAAAAAAAAAGAAAAGAAAAAAAAAAAAAAACAAAAAACACCACCACCACCCCACACATGAACCTAGTCCTGACCTCATCTCATCAAACGTGGGAAGACGCAGGACAGACAGGAGTGCTGAATCCTTTACAGATTCCATAGAAATTATTTACACAGATCTCAGGAATTTGGCCGAGTCACACAACTCAGCAAAATGCAGAATGTGCTCTGTGGGAAGGAACAGGATGGAAATGCTGGATGGAACCATCTGTGTTAAGGTTGGTAGCAAAATGTTTGTTTTCTACAGGTAGGTGGGCAGAAATGCACAAGAACACCTTACAACTTTACAAAGACGTCAACAGGCTAAATCCTGTTAAACAATTAGCTTACACTCACAGCTTCGAACCTCCGGTGCTACAAAACTCTACATAACTTTCATAATCGAATATTAAGAAGAACCAAGGCCGAAGCCTTTATTTTTGTCACATGTACTCTCGCAC
>JAOTRR010000012.1:4072437-4085551 GCA_028570945.1 Gogo arcuatus | reverse complement strand
GATCCCCAAATCCTTTGCAATTTTACATTGAGGAATGTTATTCTTAAATTGTTGCACTATTTGCCGATGCAGTCTTTCACAGAGTGGTGAACCCTTCCCCATCTTTATTTCTGAGAGACTCGGCCTCTCTGGGACGCTCTTTTTATACCCAATCATGTGACTGACCTGTTGCCAATTAACCTAATTCATTTTTTTAGCATTACACAACTTTTCCAGTCTGTTTTTGCCCCATCCCAACTTTTTTGAAACATGTTACTGGGATTAAATTCAAAATGAGCATATATATTTCAAAAAACAATACAATTTCTCAGTTTCAACATTTGATATGTTGTCTTTGTACTATTTTCAATGAAATATAGGGTTTCCATGATTTGCAAATCATCGTATTCTGTTTTTATTTACAGTTTACCCAGCATCCCAAATTTTTTGGAAACAGGGTTGTATTATTAGGTCATTTTTGATGCTACATATTTTAATTTGTTGTTGCACCAGCACTATCAGCACAAATAGTGAATGCACAGCCCTGCTTTCAGACAGTAGAACACTGTATATGTGCTCTGTTTGGCTGTGGTATGCTCGAATAAACAATCATGTAGTCATGCCTCTCATTTAATTATCTCTCTCTTTACACTGCTGGCTGCAGTCTCTCCACTGTGCCAAAGCACTGTCCTCCTCCTCCAGAGAGAGAGGGAGTGGGAGACACTGGGGAGTCAGGAGAGAGAGAGAGAGAGAGAGAGAGAGAGAGAGAGAGTAAAACTTCTTCATAGAACATAAACACCCAGACTTAAGTACACGCTGTTCTGATGTTTAGAGCTCTAGAGATTTATGAAGCTTAGAAGAGAACAGATAGAGAAAGAAAGAAAGACTGAGAGACAAACAGAAAGATAATACATGTGTGCCTGCACTGGGTTGAGATTCTGTTCATAAGTACATAATCATCAGATTCTGATTCATAAACTAGAATCAAAGAAAGCTCAAGTAGATCTCAAGTGATCTCCAAAGTTCTCCTGCTGGGTTACTCTGACACTGTGGGGGCTTTCATGGATTTTCTGACCTTCCACTCCAAGTCCAAGATGTTTCAGCTTTAATGTGTGTATAATTGAAAACAAGACTGCTTGCATATTAGCGTCATCCGTCCCCCATCAGAGCACCTCTCCTGAGATCCTGGATCTGACTGGATGCCAAACGGATTCATTATGTTTGTTAAATGAAAGCTAAATTTAGGTTACACAAGAAGAAATGCCAGAGGACCAGCCAAGGTATGTGACTAGGAAAAGCAGAAAGAAAGAAATTTGTTCCAGATGATTTCATTGATCTGAAATAGTGCTTAATGTTCTTAGCAAATTGGGGTCCCACATATGGTGCGTTCCATTTGTACTGGGAAGTCAGGATTTCCGAGTTCCCAGAACTTGGAAATGTCAACTGGAACGCCCCCGAAGTCGGATTTCCGACTCAGAAAGCCAGAGGAACCTCACCAACCCCGACTTCAAAATCCAAGATGGCTGCTCCATGCATCAACAGTAATGAAAGCTGTAGTAATATACTGTTTATTAGCGCTTCTGCCTTATTTGTGTCTTATTAAATCTGTTGTACACAAAGTACTGTTCAACTTCTATCTGTGGACATGTTGCTACGGTGTTTGTATGTGCAAAATACCACATAATACATTGTTATCAACTGGCATTGCTAACAATGGCTAGAACCGGTATTCCTAATTGCTGGTATTGGTTTTCTGACTTGTACTGAAATGTGGTCAACTCAGCAGTGACGTCATTCCCAGCTCCAACTTCCAAGGTAAATGGAACGCAGCATCAGCTCTATGGCTAGTAGGGAAATACTTGCCAAAAAAAAGGATTCAATATAGCTGTTTTTTGTAGTTAGCATGTAGCATATTTTATTCTTATATAAAAGCATAAACAAATTCTATTTGGCACTTTTGGTCTTGAATTCCAGAAGTTCGTAAAAGGAAAATGGTTAGGAAGTACAGACATTCCTCTAACCAAATCAACGCCTGTGTTCTACATGATCTTTAGAGACCCTGCAAAACCAACTCCTAGATACGATAAAAGCTAACTGCTGTGGTAATATTATGTCATTATCACTACTATCTGGGAAGAGGTAAAAGGAAAATGTGACTTATCAAACACAAACACTTTACAAGCAACGAGGGTGGAGTGCCTTCCTGTTGTGAAACTGCAAAGCTCCAGTGTTCCTGTGACATGATAAAAGCTGCAATGGATGACAGAGGGAGAAAGAGTGTTTTAGCGGTGAGATGAAGTTAACACGATCGGATGGCTGCAGTGAGGCGTGCAAGTGTAAAGGAAAGAGAGGGAGTGGGAAGGAGAAAGGAGTGGGCAACAGTATGTCCCTTAAGAGAAGAGAGCGTGGTTTCTGCACAAATACTGACATCACCTCTTATCACCACAGAGGCATCAGAGGCTCCTGTCATTTTCAAGCTGCAGTGTGAACGTGTTTGGTACTGTGATGTCATCTCGAGAGAGCAGATAACAAGGTGAAGTCCCTCTTAGCTCATGGGAGTCTGACTGAAGTGGGTTGTGTGGAAGAAAAAATGTCTGTTCAGACCACAGCTAAAACATCATCTTTAGGGCCAAACTATATTAGATCTACTCAAGAGTATTTAAATTTTCACACATGATATCAAAATTAAAAGTAGCTACTGAATGAATATGAGTCCATTTGGAGCATAGAATTCAAAGGTGGAAATGCTTTCATTATCAAGAATGTCAATAAACATTGTTCGTATGGCTACAGTGAATGCTCAGACTTTAAGGGTTACTGTTTAGAAGGTCAGTGGTTCAAGCCCCAGCTCCACCAAGCTGCCACTGTTGGGCCCTTGAGTAAGACCTGCTCCAGGGGTGCCATAACATACTGTAACATGGCTGACTCTGCACTCTGACTGTACTGTAAGGTATATTTCACAAATGAAGGCATTCTTATTCATTTGTTTTACATCTCATGAGTTGAGCGGGCCTAATTCATGTAACATCTGTATTGCTGGCTCAGAAACAATGGGTCATTCTTTTCATCCCAGCTGCACTACCTTCAGGTATTCTTTCAACAGAGTGACGTCACATCCTCACTTTATTGTGTTTCCTTCTTCTTGTCATTGTACATAACAAGCCATCCTTTCATCACCACCTACATCAGGGGACACCTTCTGAAACAATAGCAATGATGTCCTGTGCAAATCCATTGCGTGGTAATGAACTTTAGCCAAGTTCAAATCACATTAATTCTGTCTAAAAAAGAAAACCACCGGAGAAAAAGTTTGCTTCGTTTCTGTACCACTCTCAAACACGTGGCCTTGTGAATGATTTACCATCCCTGTAGTGTTGCTGCTGTGAGGTGGAGGGCACTGTACAGGCACTTGCTTTGGTTCCTGGGCTCATGATTTATGGAGGTTTAGTGGAAACAGGGACAGACAACAGCCTCCTCCCCACTGAGAGCCACTTCAAGCTGGCCAACATTAATAAGGCATGGCCTGCCTCTGGTTCTCCACTAACTCAGTCTGAAGAGGAGGTCTGTGATGGAGGTTATGAAGTGCAAGGGTTTTGTTCTCCCAGTGCTCATAGAGAGAGACTGCATTAGTTCACTTGGGTGTTAGCGGGAGGCTAATGCAAAGAGAGCATACAGGGACACAGGAGGACATACAGTACATGGAGCCAGACAAGCAGAAGGGCAAGCTCTCATGTTGTGTCTGTCATACAGAATCACACTCACTGGTTCCAGCCACAACATTAGAAAAGAACGAGAGACTCAGTTGGGTGGTAGATCAACCAGATGAGTGTCCCAAGTTATGGATCCATCCATCCATCCATCCATCCATCCATCCATTATCTATGCTGCTTATTTGTCAGGGTCACGGGTGAGCTGGAGCCAATCCCAGCTGACTTTGGGTGGGAGGTGGGTTACACCCTGGATAGGTCACCAATCTATCACAGGGCTAACACAGAGATAAACAACCACTCACACTCACACCTATGGGCAATTTAGAGTAGCCAGTTGACCTAATCCACATGTCTTTGGACTGTGGGAGGAAACCAGAGCACCAGGAGGAAACCCACGCAGGCATGAGAAGAACATGCAAAGTCCACACAGAGAGGGCCCAGTCGACCGCCAGGTTCGAACCCAGAACCTTCTTGCTGTGAGGAGACAGTGTATGATGGATCCATATTGTCTAATATTGATCCATACAGATAAAACCAGAAATGCAACCTATTGCTTAATTGAAATGACCTACAGCGAGTTATACACTTTGTCCTTCTCTGAGTTCTGTGTGCAGGAAAAGTACCAGGATGCAGTTAAGTGCCATGGATTAATTAAGAGCTCATACTTACTCATACCTACTGCACACTTCTTCACCCCTGGCCCATTCAGGCATTTATTTTTAATTTGCATTCCATTTATGCAGCTACCTCCCTCTAAGAGCAGGAAATCAAGAGAGTGCAGCAGTTTGGAACTCATAGAGGGAAATGAAGCAGAAGAATGGACTGTGTGGAAAGTGAGGCAGTGAAATGGAAGAAGGAACCTCGGAGGACTGCTAAAAGCCTGAGAGTTCCACACACCAGGTCTGTATACAGTCCCACAGACAATTTGTCTTCAGCAAACACAGCTCTCCCAGTCCTGCATGGCTTCTACACAGTCAGCCAGAACTCGGAGCAAATGTTCTCTTGGATAGCCCTTTTCCACTGTTGTGGTGCCGGTGCCTAATCTAGAACCGGTTCCACACATTTCGACCAAAAAAAAGACTAGTGCCAATGCCAAAAAGCATGGCACCACAAAATTGCTGGTCCCAAAGTTGGAACCACTGATGTCAGTGGCTATAGGAGGGGTAACCACAAGAAATTCACCACCATTTTGATAAAACATGAGCGAAATCAGAAATCACTACATGCAGGCAACCTTCAAATGCAAGATGTAATGACTTTAAAAGTAAATTTATAAAAAGCAATCAAAGCAGATCCATTCTGCCTGCCATGATTTTTCCCCGCAAATGTTACCCAGGTAACATTTCAACAGAAATAACCCCACCTTCCGCTATGTAACGTTCGGTTCTCAAACTTATCGAAATGCGGGCGGGTTCTCAACAGGCACTAAGGCAGACCTGGCTCTACACCAGCACCGGCACCGGTCTGTTCCTGGTGGAATAGAGCTATTACAGAGCTGCAAAGCTAATAACAAACACCACGGGTGATGCTGTGAAATTCAGCCTTTGGTCTGGTGTTGAAGTCAGTTTGTATCATTTAGGTAAAAATTTGCTTGAGAAATGTTGAGTGTTTATATCAGTCTGACAGAGTATGATGTAGGTGCGTATGATTGATATGAGCTAGGACGATTTTTGACCTGCTTTATTTAAGGGGTAGTGGATAATTTATAGTGTGTAGTTTGACCCTGGTGTGAGAGTGTCTCTGCTGCAATGACCACTCTATGCTCTTATCAGTAAATGTCCTTTGAGGTTCATTACTGCACACACATACACACACACCAGATCCCTGTCACCTACCAGCCCTTGCTGAAACACAGCTGACAGGCTGGCCCTTTTAAGGAAGCAAGCAAAACAAAAGTCACACTTATCTGTCTCTCACCCATGCCTTCCTCTTTTTCAAGCCAAGAGCTCTCTCACTGTTCCTGCTCTCAGAGTTATTCCCGGGTGCTGACCCGCCATGCCTCGAGTGGCTTCCAAAGAAGAGGTGAGGGCAATTCGACATGGGAGCAATTATTTCTCAAACATTTAGTAATTATGTCATGAACATCACAGTGAGTTCAGTGGGATATTGTAAATACCTGTTTCATGATGTAGAGCATTATCGAGTTACATTACAGGAAGGGTATTGCTGCTTCACAGATCAGGGGTTTGATCCTGAGCTCAGGTTCCTATCTGTGCTAAGTTACTCATGTCCATGAGAGATTCACTCACCTCCCAAAAAACATCCCAGTAGGTGGATGTGTGTAAAGGTGTATACATGGTGCCATGCGAAATCCATTCCATCTAGTGTTTGTTCCTGCCTCGTACCCAGTCTTCACTGGATAGACTCCGGATCCACCGCAAACCTGACCAGGATAAAATGATTACTGAAGATGAATGAATAAATTACGGAGTTAATTTTCTGTCAGATTTTTGTACATCTGGTGTAAATCCAAACGTAAATTCAAAACTGTGTATACAGTGTTTTGATTTTGATCACAAATACTGATTTGTATGTTTGAAAGACCAACTACATTTATGAATCACTCGTTAAACACATGATTAAACCTCAGTGGGGGTTTTTTCTTTTCTTTTTTTTTTTGCTGAAACTTTTTACTTTTCAAGTCAATGTATTCATGGACGCAATCCAAGCAGATCCAGCTGCAGGGATTAAACATGCCTGTGGAAAGAACAGGAAAAAAAATGTTTTATTAAATGTACACCTGTATAAGGCTTTGTGCAGCACATCTTCCCTTTCCTTTAATAAACATAAACAGTTTTGGTGTTACTCATGATGACTACGAAGTAAGCTATCCACACCATCCACAAGAGAGCATGTGAGTATATAATCACTCATTAAGATTCATGTGATGGTTTAGTGACCATGGTTCACAATTTGTCCCACATCTACTGCTCTGCTCTTCTGCTCAAAGACACAAAGACATGCAATCTGAGAGTGTAACAATAACTACAAGCGTGTTTTGTCTCTACACTGTAATCCTTTGATGTTCATGACTGTTTCTTTTCCCTAAAAGGACTGAGAGCATTAGATCTCTTATGAAAAAGACCCTTTTAAATCATCAGACTAATAAACAACTCACAGGCTCGATTGACCATACAGCCTGGTGAGTCACAGCCTGATCTTCCATGCTGATAAGCCAAATTGACTCGACAAGTTTCAACTGCCAGTTCATTCGCATTTGCTCCTCGCCCTACTGTTTCGTTTGCTCCGCCGCTGAAGAATAACAGTTATTGAGCTGTGATTGAGGCCTGATCTCCTGATGTGCTGCAAAGTAAATAGAGCAGCTGTAGCTCATCTCTGCAGCTTTACACTCCATAAAAGGTCTTGCTGAACTCACCCTCATCTCATACTCTTTACATTGTTGTTCTGGGAGAGCGAGTGCTTATTTTCTTCCACACATTCCCATGGGCTAACAACATCTTTTGCAAAATAACATTCAGTCATTAGATACTTTATGTTTTTGTGAAAATCAGTAGGCATTGGATATGTTTTCATACCCATATTATTAACGTTGTATGAATCCATTAGATATTCTGTGTGCGTGTATGTTTCTTTTTAATCCATTACTAGGATACAGATTTAAGCACTGATGTCGAATTACAGTTACAGTATCCAGAGGTTTTTGGTATGGAGTCATACTGACCTCTTAAAATAGACAGAACTTTGAGTGTAAGACATTATTATTGTTAAAAGTTGGTATGTAAAAAGGTTGATGATTAAAGTTGAGGATTTTAGCTGTTGTTGATTAATATAAAGCAGTGTTTAAAGCAGAGAGAAAGAGAGGGATGGCCGGACGTGTAGTAAGAGTGGGCTGGGGAATATCGTCGTGATGGCGTAGGAAGTCACTATAAATGTCTCAGAGAGGCTTTTGGCAGTGAGTTGTATAGACAGAGGGTGCTAAGAAAATTGAGAAAATACCTTAAAAGGAGCAAGAGTGGGCTCTATAAACCAGAAAGAGCACTCTGCACTTAGACCTACTTAGAGCACTCTGTAGCCAGAGTTTACAGACACGCTGATGCTTTGCAATGTCTTGACTCGTGTAGATCTTACAGTCAGTGGATATTAGAATGACACATGCTTGGTGCTGCAAGGTGTCACTCCTTCTTACATAACACAGTTCATTAATGCTCAGAACAACATGGTTAACAATTCTTCAAGTTTTCTAAAGGGGTGAAATGAAAGAGCGATGATGAAAGAGTGTCACAAATTGTTCGTGCTTGTATTTAAAAATTGGCCGATTCATTTTAAAACAAATCAGATTTTATTTGAAAAAAAAAATCATACTAGAATACAAATTTAGGCAGCGCAGTGGTTAGCACTGTCGCCTCACAGCAAACAGATTCTGGGTTCGAACCTCGCAGCTGATTGGGGCCTTTCTGTGTGGAGTTTGTATGTTCTCTCCGTGCCTTTAGTGAGTTGCGTGTGGGTTTCCTCCGGTTTCCTCCCACAGTCCAAAGACGTTCAGATTAGGTCAACTGGCTACTCTAAATTGGCTGTAGGTGTGAATGTGAGTGTGAATGCCTGTCTGTTTCTCTGTGTTAGTCCTGCAATAGATTGGCAACCTGTCCAGGGTGTACCCCGCCTCTCACTCAATGTCAGCATGGAATCATTGTCCCATGGCTAACATTCACTTGAAATGGAATGATAAGAGCATGCTGCTGTCTCGGGTTTGGTCAATGCATTCATGGCTCATATAACGACAAAACAAGTCCACAAATAAATGTAAGCCATACTGCTATAACAAAGACACTGAAAAAAAAGCAATGACAGGGTATACGGTGTGAATAGTCAATACATACTGTAAATAGAGTGGAAATGCAGTGTCACAGTACAAACAATATAAAACTTGAAAGTAAGATTTCACTGTACCTATACCTTAATGAGTAATGCATCTATTTTAGAAAAGTGTTTTTTTTTTATATAATGGTTTAAAATATGTACCTCTTTGCTGTCTTTGCGCAGACATGGAACTGCAATAAGAGGCTTTAAATAATTCATCCACTGCCTGAGGTACATATATCAGAGACAGCTGACAGGGTAAATTTTACATATACCACATTCTTGAGATTGGCATATACTGTATTTACTGTACAAATGTTTAAAGCAAGTTTATTTAAGAAGCAAGATATAAATATTTAGTACTGTAACTAGTAGAACCTGCCTAATTGGCAATAACCTCAGTCATAGAACAGGTTCAACAACACACTCTCTCGTAATACTTCTATAGGTATGTGAACTTGTTCATGTATATAAATGACTTAAAGAAAGAAGTCCGCACACACCTCAAGTTCTGTTCAATCATTTACTCCAACAGGGAGAAATAACACAAACGTTTCAGCTTTAAAGCCAACATTAGTGTGTAGCCATCGTAGATCATACTTCCCTTTTTTAAAAGGGAGCTTGATATGCTTGACAAGATTTTATCTTAGTTACCTGACAAGGTTGTAGAACACCATGTCCACCTCAGAAAACACGTAGTGGTTTCCTTTATGGTAACTTTCCATTAAAACCTATAATATCCAGTAGACTCTGACTGACTGACTGAAGTGCAAAGGAATGTCTACACGTCACCTGTGTCAGAATCTTATAGTGCGTTACACCGATCTGCATGGGATTCTTTCTCATACAAAAGCAGGAATTTGTTCCATTTGTAAAACTGCCTGTGTGACTCTAGAGTAACTTGGTGTATCTTGGACGGCCAAGATTTAAAAATCATTTTCAAACCCCTCAGTCTTATCAGCTTCACCATCACCAAATTGTCCTCCACCAAATAGTCCAAGCATCAGATGCTCCACCCAGACGCTCCACTCACTGACACAACCATAATCATCAGAAACGTGCCAGTTACAATCTCACTGGTTATCAGACTTTTATCAGTCTGACAGGGAAACAAATTTTGAACACCATTGGCAAGTTTTGCACAGCAGGATATAGTCACTGGACTGAAATAATTCCAGTGGTTCATAGCATCCATTTTAGGATGCATTGATGCTGAACATGACATGGCATAAACATGACAAAGGTACATTGTACATTTAACAGCTGTTTATACCGTTTTTGTACAGTTTCATTGGCTTAAAACAACTGGATAACATGAAGCACTTTGAAGATAGCCCAGACGTCATACATGTTAGACACAGAAAATCTCTGAAAATCCCAGAGGACAACCAGACGAGCTGAGTGAGAAATACATTCATTCAGTTGTCAAACAGTGTCTTTCTGATTTGCTGGGTCCTGCTGTACCTGTGATCTGTATCCTGTCATGCTTAGGATTCCTGAGCAGCTACTGAGTATTTTATACAGCATAAATGAAGGTGGTATGCACTAAGTGCCAATGCACTGTCTTGTAAATATTAGACTTATTTGGTATTGCAGAGCATGGATGTCACTGATTTCCTAAATGAAAATGCTTCTCTACTCTTGTGTGGCTGAACAACTATACCTCAGAATCAGAATCAGGTTTATTGGCCAAGTATGTTGACACACACAAGGAGTTTGGTTCCGGCAGTTGGTATCTCTCTAGTGATACAGAAAAGAAGAAAATGTATATATGTATATGTAATGTACAATATAGACAATATAGACATTACACAATATAAATATATATGCAGTCTACAATATCAACAATATAGACAAAAAATGTGCAGGTTATTTACAGACAAGACACAACATACAAAAAATATACACATAAGACAGTCAATGTACATAGAGTGCAGTGTGGTAGTGTAAACGAGTGTATATGATACAAGAGGCACAAGTAGCACAATAGTATATGGCAAAGATGGTTCAGGTCTGCTATTTATGAGGGTGATGGCATGAGGAAAGAAGCTGCTCCTATGTCTAGTAGTTTTGGTGTGCAATGCTCTATAGCACCTACTGGAGGCGAGGAGTTGGAAAAGGTTGTGTCCAGGGTGTGAGGAGACCTTAATGATTTTCTTTGCCCACTTCCTGGTTTGTGAGATGTACAAGTCATGGAGGCTGGGCAGGGGAGCCCCAATGATTCTTTCTGCTGTCCTTATTGTTCGCTGCAGTCTGTTCCTGTCCTGTTTTGTGGCTGCTCTGAACCAGACTGTGATGGATGTGCATAGGACAGATTCAATGACTGCAGTGTAGAACTGTGTCAGCACCTCCTGTGACAGACCATACTTTCTGAGTTGCCACAGAAAGTACATCCTCTGCTGGGCTTTTTTGAAGATGGAGTTGATGTTAGACTCCCAATTCAAGTCTTGTGAAATGGTAGTTCCCAAGAACTTAAAGGTCTCCACAGTTGACATAGGACGGTTGGATATAGTGAGGGGGAGCATCGCAAAAGGGTGTCTCCTGAAGTGCACTATCATCTCCACCGTCTTGAGCATGTTTAGCTCCAAGTTATTATGACAGAGCACCAACCGTTCAACCTCCCGCCAATATGCAGACTCGTCCCCATCTTGGATGAGTCCTGTGACCGTAGTGTCATCCGTAGTGTCATACCTTCCTACCATTTTGTTGAAAAAGGCATTTGTTTATATAGTGTTTTGTACCTGTTTGTTAAGACATGGTTAACTAATTTCTTTCCAGATAGAGGAATGCATGAACAACAGAGTAATGATTGAAGTCCAGATTGAGAGAATAAATATCACTACTGACCAGGTCTGCAAGTATCTCAGTGTGAAATCTCTCAACCAGATCCTCCATTTTATCTCTGTCTGTGAAGGGAATGTGCCAATGTTGTTGTTATATATACCTCAAGTGAGGTTGATGGAGAGGTGACAGCATGGCAGCATGGGAGACATCTTTATCTTTATCAGCTACATTTACATATGAGTAGAGAAGAGACTGGAGCTCCATGTGTGTCCATGTGGTTGGTGCGGTGGGGGAGGTGTTGATGGGGATGGTGGGGGTGGTATTGGTGGTGTTGGTGGGGCCAACTCATCATTGCTATATGAGAAAAAAACCTCAGAAAATGTGAGTTAAAGAAAACTAATAGTAGTTCTACTGAATGAATTACAGTAAGTGTACCTGATCATTTTCATATTCCAGCTGAAGACTAACTGGCTCACCATTGCAGGTTTGACTAATTTGTGTTGACACGGATATTCAGAAACTGCTACTTAGACTTCCACCACCTATTCCACTGGATAAATGCTTCTATGCTTGTGAAATATCCATTAACAAACCCAGCCTATCCTACTTTGCACAGGAACCTATCAGACACAGGCTACAACCTTGCTTGTTATAGACTTTCTTAATCATTCTATTCATTGTTTGTTTTGGTCTCCTACCAGGAGAAAGTCCACTATATTTCAGAACAGCTGTCTGTATACTTTGCTCCTGTAGCGGTATTTACAAATTCAAGGCTACTGAACTACCTTAGTCAGTTATAACTGTATGACTGTCTACCTATTCAGTGCTACAGGTCGGTGTTTGCAACTGTATTGATTGTCAGCTAAGGAAAGCATGATTATGGAAGAAGGTTCTTCTGTTTTCCAGGCATTTTTTAAATGAGATGTTCAATGGCATGCACAACAAGTTTGTATTTGTCATTGCTTACATCAATCACATCCTTATCTACCTGGAAGACCCGAGAATGTTCATGTGAGGGCAGTATTGACCAGGTTATTATAACACAAATTGTATCCCAAGGCAGAGAGGTATCAATTTCATTTAACATCTGTCTCTTTTCGGTGGTATGTCCTGTCTCTGAAGGATGGAGGAGCACAAGGTTTAGGCACAATCCAATACCTGTCTTTGCAGAGTTCTTCTGCAGCGTCATTTTGGGACCTAAAATAATACCAGTTATCCATGGAACCAATATCACAACATCTAGAATATCTGTATAGCAGAGGTGGTGGGCATCAGGGCAGGGTTCTAGCCAAGCTTCACCTTATTTTTCTCTAAGAAGTAACTGGCTAATTATAATACTAGCAACCACAAAGCTACCTCTGGGGGAGTGTCATCACTGGTAATAGTTAACAAACCACGGACAGAAGGCTTTCATAGAAATGTGTTCTTTGATGCCCCGTCCAACAGCCATTTAGAGAGACCTGAGTCAATGGATAACAACTTCTCTGGGCTGAATCAGAACTCCCTTTCCAAGATTCAGTGTGACATCCTACTATTCCATCTTCATTTTCAGTTTACTCATAGATTATCAGTGGATATGAACTTTGACAATGGTTGTGTGGGCTGTGGAGCAGTAAGGAAATCTACTTCACATCTAACTGGTGAGAGTAATGAACAAGGCTGGTATTATACTTCAAAGGAAGAAAGATCTAAATGAAAAAGAACATTGCAGTGTTGCCAGGTTGGTTTTTGCCAGGGGATACTTTGAACCAATTCCAAAGAAAACTTTATTTTCCTAATAAAGTAGAATATATATATATATATATATATGTGTGTGTGTGTGT
>JAOTRR010000012.1:4059352-4072337 GCA_028570945.1 Gogo arcuatus | reverse complement strand
TTAATACTGCCTCATTAAAGTATATTGAATGGCATTACTTTTAAACATTACACTGCCTTTTACAACAGTAACTATTCTAATAGACTTTAGAAAGCAGTATATTGGGGTTGAAAGTGCATATTGAACTCATTCTGGGCTGATTTTAAAAGCAGGCATGGCAACCCCATCAAATAAACAAATAACAGTGGTTTTGGTGGTGAAAGAGGATGGTGCAGAAAGAGGTGTTGGATAAAGGTGGCAAGAAAGTGGCATATTTGAGATTTCCCTCAAAGGTGCTGCAACTTCTACAATTACATGCAACGTACAAACAGTGGAGCCAGAAATCAAACTGCCTCTCTACACAGTGACACATGTAACCACGTGATATTTAGACTGATTGCGGACAACGATAGGTTTCGGAACAAAATGGTTAAGAAGCTTGTGCATGCTGTGGTGTATGAACTGAAACCACCACGTCTTTATTACTCAAAAGACGTTTTTTATGTGTGTGTAGAAACATCCTTTTTGCTTTAACTAAAGATTCCAAACTGAATGCAACTGCGCACAGGCTCCAGACTAGCAGGTCATATAGGACATTAACCAACACTTACCATCTATAAAACCAGGCATCTTAATATATCATTTTCAGATTCTCTGCCATAGATAAGATCTCGATGAACTCCTTAGAGCAGGGGCACCATTAGGAATTACTGGCTCCCTGACAGGTTAATGCCTGAACACCCTCCACCCCCAGACAGCTTCCTCCTTTACCCCTGCCCCATAGTTCTGTATTTCATCCACCTTTCATGTACTTTTCCTTAGGTATGTGGTTCAGGGCCCCTCTGCCAAATCTCTGACCTATGCAATGAGAGCCCACACATAGTCTTGTAGATCAGACTATGTATCTTCTGCAGTATTTTGTACCGAGACAGTCCTTCTCACTCCTACAGACATCCCTGTGGTCCATGTTCCAGTGCCTTAATAGTGCAAGGGACTCCTGTGTACAATTGTAACTGTGTCCAGTATTCATATACACCCTTTTGGTGTTTGTAAACAAAAAGAGATGTGCATACAACCTGGTTGCAAAAAGACCCAAGTAACCTAGCAACCTAGCGCTACTCAGTTATGATCTGCCTGAAGAATCTATCAAGAATTTTGTAAAATGTACAGTATATCGACTTATTATTATGGATTACCACTAAAAGACAGGGAGTGCTAGTCGGCTAAACTAACACTTTGAAATAATGCAACTCTAGAAGATCATTATGGCTTGGATTCATGTTAGTGGCTAAATGATGCTAAGCGGTGGTCTAGCTTGTCAGAGAAACTAGGAGCATTTATACTAGAGAGAATTTGAAGGCGTACAAGTCTCTTGATGCTTACAACTTTGTCGTTGGTCACGTTCAAAACATAATGTTTACAATTACAACATTATGGCAATGAAAAGCCAAGGTGCTGCCCAAGCAGATGCCATTAACTCATTTTGAAGTTCAACAATGTTATTGAGGTAAGTGTTTCCATTATAGACAACTCCTCAGGAAGAATGTGACCTAGCTATATAGCGTTAGCCAGCTAGTTGCTTGAAATAAATTTTAGGCAAGCTACAGCAATACAAATAAGTAGCAAGCTAAGCCTGTTGAATTCTTAGTTAGCAAGCCAACTTCAGTGATATGATAGTTAGCTATCCCTGTTTGAGGTCAACTTCAGCTTAAAATAAAACTGCAATGATAGCAGAATATTTAAGTAGTGTATATCCAAGAGCAAATAGTAATGCAGAAAAATGTTTAGCCAATTCCACTACAACTGTAAATTATCATGTTTTGGTCTTTCTTTTGGGACCCCCTGCCCATTGACTCTCAGTAATTGAATGAAATATTCATGTAACAGAATGTGATGGCAGATTAGCCTGAAATCAGAAAAGGGGACTTTCTGATGTAGTGTATAGGTGGAGGAGAGGAACAGTAATCATGGAAAGTCTCTATTCTACAACACTGTTCCTCTGTAAAAAGAGTGCTTTCTGCTCCCTTATACAGTATATTCATCACAAGGTCAAAAATCAGAGCAAAATCTCTTGTTTTCCATCATTCCTGAAGACTTAAAATAGCATCAAAACATGCTTGAATTTTACAGCGAAGACAGATTAACCAGTGACCCCTAAAAGCATCATTATAACAGTTGGCCAAATATGGACAATCACAGATGAATGAACAGGACACCTCTTCAGAACATGTCCAGCTCCTACTTTTTTTATGTTTGATTAAGATGAATCATATTTTTACGTCTGCTAAGCATGCAAAAGGAGGATTAGATGTAAAAACACAGAAAGTCTATTTTTAGTTCGAGAGCAAGAAACGTCAGCAGGTCAATGATTACAAAGGAGCCAAATATTTCCAGAGCCTCCCTTTGGCGTGCCCTGCCTTTCCCTGATTATGTTCTCACACAAAGTCAGGAAGTTGGCTACTGTTTGCTGCTGAAAACATAAACTCTCTCCATATACTTACACAGTGCATAACCTGGAATCCGGCCTCGTGCTCTTACATTGTCAGTGTTCATATTGCCTCATGTATAAAAAGCTAATACGATTCAGAGCTTTACTAATTATTCAGAGATCTCTGGTAGATCATTCCACTGGTGCTTTGTATCTCAACTCAGCACACCATCGTCACCATGTAATGATGTCATTGTTTAATGTACAAGACTGTAGTTGTTTACCATAGCCAGGTCACTGTGCATCACATATGTAAATTAATGCACAGAAAACAATACCTGCACCTGAAGGAGGACACAATATGCTCTATGCAGAGGATTCCCTAATTCTGTGTTATTTATTTATTTATTTATTTATTTTATTGTCCAGATCTTCTTACAACTATAAGAAAATATATACACACCAAGAGTTGTTTATGATCAGTGCAAAGGGGAAACAGTGTAATGGCAGGAAATGGAATGTTTCTGAGGGAGGGCCTGGGTTTCCTCCTTCATCTTAGTTGCACAGAATAGATTATGAATGCCTCACCCTTTTGGGATTTCTAAGAGCCTTTCATTTAGACCGTATCCTCCTCTAAGGAGTTCCCCATGAAAGGGGGAAAAAACTCCACAGCTGTATAATTTCTTGGTTAGTTTGTGCAAGCGGTATTCAGTACTAAGCTATATTTTTAAATTGCATGTTAATATACAGAGATATGACTTTAAAATATATAAATTAATGGATATTTTATACATTTTCAATAAAACAAATATTTATTATTATTATTATTATGTTAGACATTTTTATT
Organism: Gogo arcuatus; assembly: GCA_028570945.1. NCBI lineage: Eukaryota > Metazoa > Chordata > Actinopteri > Siluriformes > Anchariidae > Gogo > Gogo arcuatus. Next base: position 4,069,083 of record JAOTRR010000012.1, on the reverse strand, counting down.
GTTCTTCAAATCAATTGTTTTTATTAATTACCTAAATTAAGATCCTTAATTATCACTGCTATTAACTCTAATTTCCTTCAATCCCTGTATTTATTTTGTACACAAAATTTTACGTACTTACATTTTAATGTTTTTATATTATATTCATATAAAACAAATATTTAATGAGCATTTTAATTATTATCTTCTAATTAGTACTCTTTTTTATTACTAGCAGTAGTAGTATTGGTGCTGTTGCTTTTTTTTTTTTCAAAACAATTCTATTTTATTGATTACCAGAAAATCTTCAACAATAATTGCTATTAATTTGACTTGTGCATTTAATTCCTGTATTTTTACATACTGATTTTAGGTTACACAAAATAATAAATATACATTACATATAAGCTACATTTCAAATTCTTCATTCTTTTTAAGGTAGGCTACATTACTTTGAAATTACTTTGCAATTCACTATGAATTCATGACAGGCTTTATGGCTTCAAGGTCATACGAGAGTTTGCATGCTGTAAAATCAGCAATCACACACAATCACAACCCAATATATCCTTTAAGATAAACCTTTTAGTCAGCAGTGGGTCATGTGGAAAGGCTGTGACACTTTAAAGAACACAAAAGGTTCATAGTCTGTATATGACTCTCTCTCTCTCTCTCTCTCTCTCTCTCTCTCTCTCTCTCTCTCTCATACAGGTTCCGAACTCTGGTCCTGCACATTTTAGTGTTTTCCCTGCTCTAACACACCTGTTTCTGAACAGCGTTAGGGTTAGAAACACTAAAATGTGTAGGACAGGGGCTTCACCAGGACCAGGAATAGAAACCCATGGTCTAGCAGTGTCATAACTCCGTGACCTTAGTATTATAAGCTTTTATGTGGGTTAAGAATGAGTGAGACATACTGTAGAACCTTATGTATTACTAAATACAGTGGAGAAATAAATATGTTGAGAAATACAGTACTGTGCAAAAGTCTTATGCACCCTGTTTTTTTAAGTATAAACTTAACTGTTAACTGTTTTCCAGCACAAAATTAAATGTTACAGAAAAAAATGTTTGTATGTCAGTAAAGAAAGAAAGTAGGATATTATGTAAGAGACACTTTTCAGACAAAAAAAAAAGAAACATAATGAAGGCTGATGGGTTTTGCTGCAAAAATAAGAAGTAGGTGCGACAGTTCAAGTCCCCAGAAGAACTGTGTCTGGTTCTGCAAGATGCTCAGTAAAACTTACAGCACATTTCTTTATCAAAGTGCACTAACTGAACCTGAGACTGCTATTTTTTACGGAAAGGGTCGTCACACCAAACATTGACTTTGTGTCATTATTTTGAAGGCATCTTTGCTCTACAGCATTTCTTTGTCACTTTCTTTCCCTATGGCACTACTGAATTTGAAATCTCTATTGTCCATGACCACAATGTTGTAGGTTTCTATCTAACAAAATTCATTCAGGATCTATTGCACTCTTTAAATTTGAAGGTGATATTAAAAAGTGGAAAAACTTTAATATTTAACCTTTAATGGCAGTAGAAGAAATACTAATAAAAACAAACATAATGAAGGCTGCTGGGTTTTGCTGCAAAAATAAGAAGCAAGTGTGACAGTCAAAGTCTCCAGAAGAACCGTGTCTGGTTCTGCAAGATGCTCAATAAAACTTATCATAATTGTACCTGAGACTACTTTTTTTTTTTTTAAAGCAGAGGGTCGTTACACCAAATACTGACTTTCGTTCATTTACTGTTTACTGTAGACTCTCATAACATTTAACATTAAGCATAACAGCATTTCTTTGCATGTGCATAAGACTTAAGAAAAGCAGGAAAAAAAATGAGGAAGAAAAAGGAAAAGAAGAGTAAGAAAGAAAGTTTTGGTAGTAGTGCTCAGGCTCTCCCTCTCTCTCTCTCTCTCTCTCTCTCTCTCTCTCTCTCTCTCTCCCTCAGTCTCAGTGAGGGGCTGATGCAGGGGCTGATGCAGGCAGTGGGCAGGGCCTGGGGCAGCTGAAGTCCATCTGCAGCACTTCACTTTTCCTCCACCTTTAATATGATTGATCAGCGAATGGAAAGGCAAAGGAGCAGGGCGAGCTCGGAGAGATCTCTTCACCTTTTCCATTCAACCTGTCTTCCATTTCTCTCCTGATTGAATTTAAACTTAAACGAGCTTGATGTGAGCAAGGCAGGGGGCAAAACCAACAAAAAAAAAAAAATCACTTCTTTTCCCCTTTTCTCACCCTCACAGTGCACTTCTCCACTACATCACCTTTAATTTTTTGTTGTTGCTCTTTTTTTTTTAAAATTAATTTTCTGGTACCTCCTTGGATACTTTGGCTTACAGCACGGCTTCACCTGGGCACGTCTTTTCCTGAAGTCTCACCAAACCGACACCAAGATTTTCTCCTGCAACTTTAACGCGCGTCAGGGCAAAAAAAAAAAAAAAAACGAGAAAAGAAAAGAAAAAGCCACCGACAGGGAAAACAAAAAAGTTGTTTTTTTTTTCTTATCGGGTAAAGAAGCGTTAAAGTTACACAATGAGTCTCAAATCAGATTCTGAGCCGAACAACAATGTTTCATTAGAGGAGGAGGTAAGGGACAAAACGCTACTCTTTAAAGTTTGTGTTTCTCAGGGACGGCGCTGATTAACTGTGCGAATTTTTCCTTCCTTTTTTTTGCACGTAGTTTTAATATAAAGCATCATTTAACCTTAATTTTTGTAATTTAGAATTGTAAGATTTATAATCTGACTTTTTTCCCCTGCTTCCTGAATTATTAAAATGTCGAAATGTCGGCGTTTAGTTCAGGGTTTTGGCTCTTGAACGCAGCACAGGTGTGTGTGAGAGTATTCATGGTCGCTGTTTTATTGTTCAGAATTGGTTGTTATTGTTAGTTTTTTTTTTTTCTTCTTATTTGCCTGATAGTTGAAAAGGAAAGGGTTTTATTGTTCACTGTGTAGCTGGTTGATGATAACTCTCTAGTTTGACGGTGTAACTGAGGTAAACTCTTTCACCTGCTTCACTAGTTACCTTTTTTCTACACAACAACAACAACAACAACGTGCTGAATTAGCCTAGCTATGTGTCTCATAGGGACTAGTATTAAACACTGTACGCTCAAGTGTTGAATTAAGTCTATACACCATGAGGGAGGGACTTTTTTTTAAGCCTGAATTAGATTATGCACTCTCAGAAAAACAAACAAACAAAAAAAATCCTTGTCATGGATGCTGTGTAGTATTAATTGAACAGATATTTAAAGTTTCAGGAGTGGTCCTTAAGCTCCATTTATGCACCTTAAATCGTTTTTAAAAGTATGATACACAACAAAATGATGCACAGTACCCTTGAGGTACTACAATGACCAGGAAAGGTACAATTTAGTACCTTTTCCCCCCAAGCTTGTGCTTGGTTTCACTTTCATGAAAATGCAGTGTTCTGAAACTTGTAATGCATCATTGTTGTTGTTGTTGTTATTATTATTATTATTATTATTATTATTACAATTTTTGAAAGCATCTCCTGATTGCCTCCTTTGGTTGAATATCTACTAATTTAACTTCACTCTCTGCAAGTCCTCCATTATATAAAACTAAATAAAAATGGAGCTGTTAAAGGCGCTGTCTCATAGTAAGGAGAAGCCTGTGCGAACGCCGTTAAGGTTTATGACTGTTAGGTCATATAGTAAAATGTGTTTGGGGTTAAAATGTTCGTTGAAAGCCGAGCTAGAAAGAACACGTCTCTTTACTGAAAGCTTGTCCAGTCTTCCCGTCACCTCTGACCCCTGCACTGGAGGGATTTCCTGCTGCATGTCTGCTCAGTTTAGTTTTCCAATTATTTTGCAGGACACTAAAAGTCACTGGTCTCTCTCCAAGACCGTCATGCGTTTGTTTATTAACCCTGTGGATCATGGGACACTGCAGATGATCTGCAAGATGTTTACTGTGTTGTGCTGCATTTTATAATAGTCTGAAATTTAGTTTGTCCTGGATGAACAGTTCGGACAGTCCTCTGTAAAGTTCAGCTGTTTTGAGCTGGTCCATCAGCATGGTTCTGGGTATAAATGATTCTCAGTTTCGGTGGAGTTTTGTAGAGTTCATTGTTGAGGATACTGTAATATTTGGTCAGTGCGCTCCTTGTGGCATTTTGTGAATCCTGTAGCTTCAGGAAATCAGGCCAGGTGCTGCATGCTCTCATCCAACTCTCGCAAGCGTGTGTTCTAGTTGTAGCTAGAACAGGTGTGTGACTTGTTCTTTGACTCTAAGCAAAACATGGAAATATAAACATTTAGCAATGTTTTTTGTCATGCCAAACTAGTCATTGCATATTTTGTTCTTTGTTCATATTTTTGTCATCGTCACATAACGTAATGTTTAAGTTTTACAGTGGATTCAGTTAGAAAAAGTGATGAAGACTAGAGCTGGCTTTAACATTTGTGCCCAGTGCCCGCTGACTCACTGTGAGACTATCCTCGGCTTGGTCCAGGCCATGGTGTCCACTCGTATGAAGGAAATGATGACTTCTTTCCTGTGGGCTCTGGATTTGCGGAAATGATGCATGTCGAAATATGAAGCTTGGCTTGAGGTGGCTCAGATTTGAAACGCAGATGCATTGCTGGGTTTCTGATATCACTTTTATAGGCTGATAACTTCTTTTTTTTTTTTAATATATAAATTCCCACTTGGGATGTTCTCCCATTAAACTCTTCGTGAACCTAAAGGTATTACATGGGATCGGAGAGCAGTTGACACTCATTTGTTTTTGTTTTTTTACTTTCAAGATTAAGAAACAAACCTATAGAATATGCGTACTCGAGTGTTTTATAGTATTTTTTTCTTTAAATATCTGGCACAAGAGTGGCCCATGATTTCCTGTTTTATGTATTATTTTCACAAAGGTGTATAAATCAACAAGTTTCACAATTTCACAAATGTATATAAATCATTTTTTGTGCTCAGTAAATTTCCCACTGAGCCCCTCTATAGCCTTTCCAATCACTGTTTCTCTGTATCCACCAGTATCATTTGCTTCATCTGATTCATTTTGTAGTGAAATTAGACTTTGCTGCCTTCCACTGCATTGAAGCAGGATTTCTTTTTCATTCCCCATAGAGAGATTCTTGCATCCACAAAACACTTTCCACGCTCAGTTCGCTCACTCACACTTGGTAGCCATGCACACACTTAATGTCTTCACTTAACTAACACAGTTTCTCATGATTTTTGTGTACAGTCAATCTTAAAATACTGAACAAAAGCTGCAGAAAATGGAGAGAGTTTCTGAGACAATAGGAAGGGAAAAGTTGCAAGCGGGCAGGACTAAAGGTAGTTTGAAACTTGATTAATACACAGTCTATTTTATATTTTTCAGGTACTGTTACTGTTCGACGAAAACGAATTCACAGTAAAAGCACACTTTCATGAGACTCTTACTAGCCCATTGTATATTCACACTAGTTTGTCATAATAGACGTTAAAGGACACTTTTCTTTTTGTTCTGTAGTTACTGAGGCATTTTCATTTTCTAGGTACGAACACTTTTTGTCAGTGGTCTGCCGGTAGACATCAAGCCGCGGGAGTTGTATCTGCTGTTCAGGCCGTTCAAGGTATTCAAAACAACCGAGCGTTCCAAACTGACACGCTTCTCCTTCTTGTCTGGAATTTGTCATGATTGTGTATATTTTGATCTCTGAAATATGCAACTATATTTATGGATGTAATTATGCACTTACAGTTTAATTATATCCTGTAAAGATCCTTCTTTATCCACAAATATAATTGTCTTGTCTATTTTTTATTTATTTATTTTTTTTACAGGGATATGAAGGGTCACTTATAAAACTAACCTCAAAGCAGGTAATGTTTGTGAATCACATTTTCTTCTTTATGCATCATTTTCCAGGCAGGTCTTGTTCATGTGGGAAATACAGTTTCTACAGTTAATCTTTTCCCTCATCATAAAACAACTCTGACAATTATGGATATTGAATGGAAGGATGCTACATGTTTAATCTGTCAGTCTAAAACTCCCTCTTTCTCTCTCAGCCGGTTGGTTTTGTTACCTTTGACAGCAGGTCTGGGGCCGAAGCAGCGAAAAACGCATTAAATGTAAGTAACAATTCAGTGGTCTGTAAGTAAACGTCTGCATCAGTGAATACTCTGAATTATTGATGAGCTCCCTGCTCTGTGTGCCACATCTCGTGTCTTAAAGTTTGCCTCAGTGCCTCTTGTGCCTAAATAAGTTCGCTTCCCTCTCGGTCCTTAAAAGTGGAAAGTTCCATGACGTCACTGGGTTGTTGGCTTAGTTTTTTAAAATCCCTTAGTGCTGTCAAAATACAACAAATGTCTGATGTATCTGTTAAGCTGATCCACTTCAGGCATGAAAAGTGTACATCACCTCTGAGTCTCTGGTGCCTCATAACCTAATCATTGCAGTGGTGCTAAGTAAATTGATCTGTATGCTACTTTAACCTGGTTCTGCTGCCAGAATATAGATGACTGCTGCTGTTAATGTTCTGCTTCTTCTCTACAAAGATGCTCATGGTCTGAACCTCACTGCTTTGACTTCTCAGCCCTTTCCATTCACAGACTGTGCATTAGAGTAGATCACACTTACTAAGAAATGACCCTCAAGCCTTTTTGCTCTGCTCCACTGTCCTGTCTTTTTATAAGGGGATTCGCTTTGACCCGGAGAACCCCCAGACACTGCGTCTGGAGTTTGCTAAGGCTAACACCAAGATGGCGAAGAGTAAGCTGATGGGCACGCCAAACCCCTCAAGTCTGCACCCAGCTCTTGGGGCTCACTTTATTGCACGTGATCCATGTGAGTGTTACTTTGGCTTTTAACACACACTCATGCATGTTTTTGATCAATGTTCTGCCAGTGCTACCGTCACCGGCAGTCGTGTATGATGCTCAGGGTTCAGACTGTCTTTCTAAGATCATCTGTCTTGGTAACAGGCTAGTTGAAAATTTGCTGTACTGATAAAACTGACATTATATGAGTACAGTTTCTGATTGTATGTAAAGTCAAGATAGCGACAATCTGCAAAACATGCCGGCTCTGATCAGATAAAATGTATTGGATATAGGATCCTATAACAAATGGTAAATTGGTTTAGGAAAATAAATTTTTTGTAACTGGGAATATTTATGTATAAAGAGATTTGACTGGTTTTTCCTTTTGTTAGGATTTGGTTTTATTACATTTGTACTTTTATTATAGTTACAAGGTAAGGATTTTTTTATGTGACGGATTTAAAAACATTTTAAAGCTTAGTAGTTTTTAAAGAAAGTAATATTTGGTATCAGCTGATACTTAAGGGTTCAGTGTTCAAGGTATCAGTGTCAGAATCTAATGTGACGCCAAGTTACTGTGCGTAAAACAAATGAGTTTGCATCAAGTTCTTTGTTTATGTATAAAGGGACTTGATTCTTCTTGTTTATTCTTTTGATTTGTTTTTTCATTACTGCATGTCTTCAAAAACATGTTTTTATTATTGTGTTCCATGTAAAAAAGAAAATTTCATAGCATATATGGGGGGAAAATAGAAAGGCATATCTCAGACACTTGCACACTGGTGTCTTACTCTGCAGATGACCTGACTGGCACAGCACTGATCCCAGCATCCCCAGAGGCATGGACACCGTATCCCCTCTACACCACTGAGCTAACCCCTGGCCTGCCCCACGCAGCCTTCACCTACCCCGCAGCCGCTGCAGCCGCTGCTGCTCTGCACGCCCAGGTGAGGGAGCAACCGGTGTGTTCCTGTTCCTTTCCCTTCACACACATGCTGTATGGATGAGCCTGTACACCTGCTGCTCCTTTTGTTTGAACTACAGGATGCAGGTCTTTTTACACTCTGTTTCTTACTAAATATGTGCGTCAGTGACTAAGGAAGGAATGAGCAGACCTGGTTTGGAGAGGTTTTTTGGTCTCTTCTGGAAGTTTACTCCATTCGAGTGAGGAATTAGTAATCTCTGTATGTCATGCCACACAGATTGATGTATTAAATGCATCCACTGTGCAGATCAGTGTAATTTATCTGGCTTCATCCTTGTTTCAGTGTCGTCTGTCTGCAGTCCTCTGGGAATGAGGAACGAACCTGCTTTCCCAATATACAGTGTATATCTCTCTCTGAAAAAAAAAAAAACCCATTCCTCCATTCGCCAGTGTTGCTAAGAGATCAGAACAGAGAAAATCTGTTTTTAATTGCGTCTCAGCTTGGATTATACATTGGTTGTTGAGTGAATCCGTGGCCGGCGGAGGCCGGGTTAAACATTAGCCAAAAAGGCGTGTGTTTTGGATTTTTACAAGCTACTAAAACAGTGCAAAGAGAGAGTGTGATGACTTTTGTTCTACATATAAATAATGGTTTCAGTATACTGTACGTACATTACTATTTAACATTCTGGTATGGTTGAGAAATAGTTCCTAAAGGATTAGAATTCCTATAAATGTTTTTGTAATTTTTTTTTTTTTTGTCCCCATTATAAATCATGTCAGTTATCACGTGTATTATAATTTAACTATTAACTTATTAAAATGGTATCAACAGATTTCAGAATCTCACTTTAGACTTTGTTGGATTTTCTCCTTAGGCTCTTATTAATATTTAATGCTGTTCACTTCTGTGCATAATTGAATGTGACTGGTCTAGCAGAGTCCTTCAGTCCTGACGGATCAGGTTTATTGATTAAACAGGCAAAATGTGACTTCGGTTGCCATGACATCAAGACAATGTAAATGTAAGGTCAGAACTGAAGAGGTTTATCTAAGCTCTTGAAAATGTCATCTTGTCAGAAATCTTACTTAAACCTGGCTGGTGCATTATTCTTGTCCAGTATTTAGAAACCATCTTCTACAAATCTACTTTTTTTTCAATTCAGTATTTTTCTCTAGTATTGGAGGTTTGGTCATTTCACCAGTGTTTAGACATTAATGTGTGGCTTGGTGTGTGAGTGCTGGTGATGTTGTGTGAAAGGCCTTGTCCTCTGGGTGCTGAGAGTTGGAGAATAAAGAGAATTGGGAGTTAGTCCTTTTAATCTGTGGCCAGAATCACATGCACAGGTGAAAGCTAGACATTACAAAGCCATAAACTCTGACTTAAGAAAAGCAGAGCTATACCAATCCAAAGTCCAAACCTTCATTGCAAGGATAAATCATTTTCAGGGTCAAAAGAATGTTTAGAAGTTCGCTAAACATGATCTTGTTTGGAATTAGTTACTGATGCATTTTTGAGTATTTCAAAGGTAGAATAATTGAATTGCATTCTGTGAAGTCAATGTGATGCACCAGTTACCACTTACATGTAAGTACTCCACTGTGTATAAGGAGATGAGCTCAGTTAAACGGAGTGTAAGAGCAAGTTATGTTGACCCTGTTGTAGTCTGTTACACTACAGAGCTACAGCTGAGTGATTGTATCACTGTATGATTCAGAATGTGCTTGTTTGGTTAGTTGTTGTGTGCTGCAAAAAATGAAGCAAGCTTGTTGTGCATTCTCCTGCCCTTGGTGAGGATCAGACAGTCACACTAAAGAACCAGACCACAAGATAGCTGGTGAAAGATTGTTGCAGATGGACTCATTAAAAATTTATATACAGTACCAGTCAAACGTTTTGGACATGCCTTCTAATTCAGTGGTTTTTCTTTATTTTTATTGATTAAGACATTTTCATGTTTTAAAGTAATGATTCATTTCTCTTTACTTAGTTGAGCGGTTCTTGACATAATATGGATTACTACAGTT
>JAOTRR010000012.1:3868877-3879323 GCA_028570945.1 Gogo arcuatus | reverse complement strand
TGTGTGTGTGTGTGTGTGTGTGTGTGTGTGTGTGTGTGTGTGTGTGTGTTTTGAGATCTGGAGCAAGCTTCACTGTGGCCATATCGGAATGCAAGCTTGTGTAGAGCCAATGAAAACTCCAAAGACCAGCATTCAGCTTTAAGTCTGCTTTTAAGTTTTCACAGTTAAGTACACTTTTGATGAATGATTTATCAGAGTACAGGATACAGGAATGTGTGTTAACAGATGCGAGCAATAACACCAGTATGCATTTTCTTAATTCTTTTCTATGCACAGTTCTTTGTCTAAATGCCATGTTTTCCTTGTTATACACATTATTCAACTTGAAGCCCTGTTTACTGTAATATACTTTATAGACAAAAGCATCTCAGCTGCAACAGATACAGGTTCCATGCACTGTGGATTGTTTACAATAAGCTTTTCTGATTTTTGACTAAAGAGCCAATCTGAGGTGGAAAGAACACTTTATACATTGTATGTCCAAAAGTATGTGGACACCTGACCATCACACCCATATGTGGTTCTTCCCCAAACTGCTGCCACAAAGTTGAAAGCACACAATTGTCTAGGATATCTTTGTATTCTGTAGCATTACAATTTCCCTTCACTGGAACTAAGAGACCCAAACCTGTTCCAGCATGACAATGCTCCTGTGCACAAAGCAAGCACCATGAAGACACGGTTTGCCAAGGATGGAGTTGAAGAACTCGGGTTGCCTCCACAGATCCCTGACCTCAACCTGAAAGCTGACTGCACCCCAGACCTCCTCACCTGACATAACTGCCTGACTTCACTAATGCTCTTGTGGCTGAATGAACACAAAATCCCACAGCCACACACCAAAATCTAGTGGAGAGTCTTCCCAGAAGAGTGAAGCTTATTATAACAACAAAAGAGGGGCAGACTTCATATTAATGCCTATGATTATAAAATGGGATGTTCAATAAGCACATATGGATGTCATACTTTTGGCCACGTAGTGTATTTTGCATGCTATCCTTAAAAAAGTTCCTGTTAACACCCTAAGACATCTTTTGCTTTGTTCTTTCGGAGAAATCCTGAAAGACTGTAGGGATTGTAGGGAATTTTTCAACAGAGGGTTGTTTAGAAGTCTATTGTAGGTGCTCCATTTAGAACCTTGAAGTAGAAAGGTGGTGCAGAGGTTAGCACTGTTGCCTCACAGCAAGAAGGTTCGGGGTTCGAACCTTGTGGCTGATTGGGGCTTTTCTGCGTGGAGTTTGCATGTTCTCCTTGTGCCTGTGTGAATTTCCTCCCACAGTCCAAAGACATGTGAATTAGGCCAACTGGCTACTCTAAATTGCCTGTGAATGTGAGTGTTTGTCTCTGTGATAGATTGGCAACCTTTCCATGGTGTACCCTGACTCTCACCTGAAGTCAGCTGGGATTAGCTCCAACTTCCCCTGTGACCCTGACCTTTATGTGGTATAGATAATGATTGGATGGATGCTATAAAGGTTCTGCAAAAATAATAATAATAATAATAATAATAATAATAAATAAACCTTAGTCAAACAATGGTAGGCTACCTTATTGACTGTCACAGGTGCCATGCATTGTGGGTAGTAAACAAGAACCTTTTAAGATTTTTGATTGAAGAACCCTATTGAGATCGAAAGAACCCTTTATATCTCTCAAATAACTCTTCACGTGGTTCTATGGACGAGTTTTCTGTCTTCCGTCGTGTGAGAGAGGGAAAAGCCCTAAAACCTAAACCTACAGAGGGCCGGAGTGGACTACAAAAGGCACAAGCGATAACTCCGCCTCTCCGGTGCTTTTCTTTTTTCCTTCTTATTCCTGTCTATGAGGCAGGAGGAGAGCAGACAGACACAGACAGACAGACAGAGAGACGGAGGAGAGACAGATACACCACCACCATGGCCATGTTGAAGAGGGCGCAGCTGTTTGAAAGCGCCAGCAGCCGCGCGCGTCTCATCTCGACGTGGTCACGGAGCGCCGCACGCGCCGCAGCAGCAGCCGGAAGCCAGATGATGAGCGACACCGGGGCGCGCGAGCCGCCGACAAAATGAAAAGGCTCCTCCGCACGCTGACCGCCGAGCTCGGCGCTGCTCTCACGGCAAGCTTTAGGTGTTGGGTTTTTTTTTTTTCTTCATCTATGCAATTTTTTTTCTTGGTGAATTCGAGCAATAGCAATTGTAGGCTATGCGGCGTCCCAGGTAAACAAAGAAATACCGGGGGGAGGCCATGGTCAGATACCGAGAACGGAAAGTGACGCTTTTGTACGTTGAGTATAGGTGATGTGCGTCTCTGGGGAATAGGCTAATAGGCTGATTGTGTCTTTTTAATGTAGTGAATTAAATGCCTAAGAGCAAGTGTACTATAAACAGGACAGGCAGGCTCGACAATTAGCGTCCAATTCTTAATTCATAGACTTATTAATGTTCATAGGCTATTAAAATGCCTCATATCATGTATGTGAGATGTCAGTTTACATGCACAACGACCCCAGGCGCTTTTCTTATTATCATTTTGTCGTTGCACGAACCTTTTTTAGTCTAGTGAATAGATTTTAGACAGGTAGAATAGACTATAGACGGGAGAATAACTGTACACGATACACAACATGAGGGATCACTAGAGATCCTTCCTTCATCACTGACAGTCATCATTACTTTATGTGAGCATATTTATTTATTTATTGATATATCTTATAATTAGGCTTATTAATCTATTATTGATACTTCGAAGCTACTGTAGGTAGTAGAATAAACCTTAATCAAGCAGGAAGAGTTGATGTCCTGTGTGGACATGGATGTTAGCCGGCCAGAGGTCGAGGCGCTCCGGGACTCACCGGGGAAATCGGGAGCCGATGAGCCGCTCGCCGCTTCACCTCAGTCGGGCGGGGAGAGCCAGCGCAGCTCGGGGGTGAAGAAACACCACCACAAACACAACCTGAAACACCGCTACGAGCTGCTGGAGACTCTGGGCAGAGGCACGTACGGCAAAGTGAAGAAGGCCATTGAGAGGCATTCAGGAAGAGTGGTGAGTGTTTTTCTTAATCTTAATCCTTTACAGCGGCCCTGTGTCCTGGAGATCTACCTCCCTGAAGACTTTAGCTCTAACCATAATCATAATCATAATCGTGCCCATCTGAAAGATGACTAAAAGAGGTGTGTTTGGTTGGAGATGAAACCTGCAGGAAGGTACTGTAGATCTCCAGGATTTCCCTGCTCAGTAAACCTGGTCAAACTGATGAGCTGAGGCAGGTGAGTTCCACCAGAAATCAGTCTTGGCTGATGTTTCCTTCCATAAAAGGTCAGCAGGTCACTACCATACCTGCGTACTACATGGATATCTAAATATTAGCCTACAGCACCGCACCTTGCCTTAATATGCTCCAATACTAGACTATTTTTTTAAAATATAAGCTTCTGTTATAAGCAGTTTTCGAAGTATAGCCACAGCCAGTGAAATCTCAGTGAAAGTTGGCAGGAAAAATATAGAGCACAGCAATTCATTTAACGAGAACAGCTGGTAAAACGAAGTACTGCGTTTTTTTTCTCCCATCCAGGGAATTGAGAGCCGTGGTTAGCGCGCATGCGCAGGATGTAACCAGGGACGCGGGCACGCGCTCGGCCAGCTGGTTCTCAATCCTAACGGCGCGTGATCTGATGTTATGATGTGTGTTGCTTAAAAGCCCTTGTGTCTCTATTCTGGTGTTTGAGGTAGCGTTTGAAAAAAGTGTGTTACAGCCAGGTTCAGAGGACAAGGGCAAACTTTTAAATAAGGTAGTCAGGGCATGTTTGAAATAATAATAATAATAATAATAATAATAATAATAATAATAATGTGCCTTAAGTGTTCATAAAAGGCCAGCTGTAAGTGTACATTCAGCACTGAGAGAATTCAGCATTCTGGATATGGCCATGTAGCTGACTTAGACATCAACATTTCTGATATTTTGCATTCATGTAGGTGTTAAGCAACATGTACCTTATGTGTTAACACAGCCTGGTGGTTTGCAAATACAGTGGCTATTTGGCCATCTGATCAGTAGGAACAAAAACACACACGGGGTATAGTTTTGTCATTCCATGATTTCTTGCACACATGTCAGTGCTTGGTCTTGTTTTTCACCATGAGTCTGACCATTATGGCAGGAAGGTCACTAGTCATAATGAATCAAATCATGTATGATAGAGATGTACTGAGATAAATACAGTAATGAAACTGAGAAAGATAACAGCTTGTTGCTAGGTGGTGTGTCAAAATTATGTGGCAAACAATAAACAAAGCAATGTACCTCTTTTGTTAATCCATCTCACACACACACACACACACGCGCCCGCTCATACCATATGGATTTTATAGTTTATTAATAAAAGTCTAGTCTTTTCCTCTGGGTGGGTGAATGTGTTTAAGAGACTGTGAAAGCCTCATGCTTCCTGGCTGCACAAACCACTGGTATGGCATGTTATGACACTATAGCAATAGCATATCCACTGGGAGCCCTTTATTCTATTATGAATGTTTAGCGTGTATACTCCGTTCCTTTTTTGACTCTCGCGCACACACAACGAGGTCTACTTTTATCCCATGCACCAAATCAAACACACACAGCACACAGTACACCCCGGCTGGGGTAAGTTGGGCCCAGTGCCAGGACCAAGTTCGTGTCTGGTGAATGACTCTTGGGTAATAAATCTAAATATAAACCAGAGCTTTGGAGAAAGGTATACAAACACATCCTTCTCCTCACTTTCTCTGTCCTGTTAGCAAGAGTTGTTGAGTTACAGAATGAGAATGAGGACAAAGGGTATGACACCTCGAACAGCAATCCCACCTCCTGAGTTCCTGAGAACACATTTCTTTCACTTTCACTTTTAGCCAAACGTGATGTCAGATATGATTTTATTTTTTAAATATACGTGTTCTCTTTCTGTTGTCTGAGAATACACACCAAAAACAGACGTTTATTGTTCCCGTGTGTATATGTTTCAGGATGTGTGGTGTTATCGAGCCCAGGAGTTATTTGTTTAACAGATACAGTCTTACATTCCTGTGTTATCTCTCTAAGGAACAGAGGTTTCCTTCAAGAGCCACAACCTGTTATCAGTGACAGCAATCCTACTGCTCCAAGACATGGGAACTCAGGGTTTAAGAGTTTCACATCAATGCCATGAGGGTTATCACTTTGAATGCTAGGACTCCATAGCTTCCACTCCTCTCTACTGTTGTGTTTTTTTTTTGTTTTTTTTTAACCCTGAGAATGTGTGCGGTATATGTAAAATCGCTACATAACCTTCATTTGATCAAGATGTGGAATCAGGAGAGGCTTTTCTGTTCAAACCAGGAAATCTTGACTATTAGAGACTCACCGCTATGAGATGCTAGTAGGCATAAATGTTGACAACATTTATTGTAGGCTAAAAGTTTTCTACTGTGTCCTTTTGTGTCCCTTTAAAATTTAGTGGAAACTGACTATCAGGATCTCTTATCAGTGCAACAGAAAAATCGTGCTGAAAATATGATAGTGTAAGGCTGTATGTCTTCTGAAGAATTACTTTTGAAGAGGTTTTGGAAGTAATAGTAACTATAATTGTGTGTGTGTGTGTGTGTCCTTTAAAAAGGTTATGGTGACAAGTGAAAGGCCATCTTACACAAGGAATGAAAATGCCATGGAAAATGAATATCTTATGGAGGACTTAAGCAGGAAAAGACCATGGAATCCCATTAATACTGATTTAGGAACAGTGTCTTCTGTCAAATCTGTATTGTAACCATTCACTAATCAGGTTTCAGCAAAGTTTATTAAGTTCTAACAGCAGCTCACACACTTATCCACTAGGTGCGATCAGACAGTTAACCAGTATGGGTGTAACAATACAATACACAAAACTCCAATACGTACGATTTGTTCCTTAGGTTTCCACTTGGGGGAAACTTCCAGCTCCTGCTTGCTGATGAATGTAGGAGCTCGTAGGTTAGTATGCTAGTGTATTTTCTTAATTCAAGATGAAGAGGGCGCTACTTTTTCAGAGGAGATTGCTGGATGATGTAGTTACACTATTTGACATGGGAACTATAAGTAGCAAAAATACTCCTGTCTGTCTGGTGTCTGTTCCTGGTCTCAAAGCCTTCATAGCCCTTTTCACATACGAAACCCATTATTGTTTGAGGTAAAAACAACACGGGATAGATAACAAATTTTCATTCCTGCTCAGTCTTCGATAACAGAAAAGTAACGGATATCGTGTATTCCCACCTGACTGTATTTAACTGAATGTTATCAAGCGTGAACCTCCGCGAGACGTATAAAACATGCGAGACCGGATATGATGTATAATTCACGAGGCAGCAAGACCATTGTTGTGAAAAGACCAAGCTGAGACAGTAGCTAGTTAGTAACATGGCACCAGTTGAGCTGCATCATGTCTCTGTTGAGGGAGTTGTCTTCTTGTTTCTGAACATTTGTTTTGTTGAAGAAAAGTTTATTTATAACAGTTTGGTTTATATCTGCTGATGTTTTCTTCGCTTGTTGTTTGGAGGTTGACGCAGTATGAGCAGTTCCTTCTACATCATCATTTACGTCACCGCTAGCAACGTCACGACCAGTCACAATACGTTATTCCAATGGTTCCGATTGCCACTGGAGCTGTGGCAAAAGATTAACGTCAATGTTACTAGGTCACCAGGGGATAGATTAATGTTTCGACTTTACTGTTTTGCTCCCATTCCCATATGACTCCTTTACAGCATAATAGCAGAAAATATAAGGTTTTCAGTGTGAGTGTAATTTCATAGTGGATTGGACACAGTCTAAATCTAAACAAGAATCTAACTTTTTATTTTAATTTTAGGCATAGTGGATATGGACATGTTTAGGAACCTAACCCTTATTTTTGTAGATAATATGTCATTAGCATTAACAGCTGTACTAAGAGCTGGAACTAGGCATTTCTGGGAAGTGAGCAGTTGATACACATGTCAAATTGCTTTCACTTGGTTCTCAAATTAGGACCAATTTCCAAATGGATAAAACACAAAGTCTTAAAGCATTAAAATAGAAGTAGGTCATTAGTTCAGCTAGTTACTAAACAGGAAATAGAGTTGTTTTCAGTGGATGGGATCCAGATGTTTTTGATATAAGATTGTTGGAGTAAGGACTACAGCTCTTTTAGAATACAAAAATGTTAATATTTTGAAGGGGGAGTTATGCAGTCAGTACGCTGTCTACACTCGGCCCCTCTAGAGTCTTTACATTCCTGTACTATTATTGTGGGGCTGGCAGGAGGCACATACCTGAGCTCTAGATAAACTTTATGAGATAATGGAAAACAGTTTGCTGTGTCTTAACAATAAAAACCCAAGGATTTCAACTGAGCATGCAGCGAATTGGCTCAGTTTATGTATTTATTTATACCATTTTATTCCACGTAATCAAATTTTGAGCCATTCCAGTCAGGTTTCCTTATAGGGCTTCAGCTCTGCCTAGCATGTGGTTTTTGTTTCTCAGTAAAAAGCAGGGCTTCAGTGCACTGGGCTCCTCCTTTGGCAAAGAATACAGTTGTCCGACTTCTTATCCTATCATTAGACTAGAAGAGATGATTCATCAGCAGACCTTTAGTGAAGATGGATGGGCAAGACTTATACTATATCATTAAGTTCCTGCCATGTTGTATGCAGTAAAAGCAAAGATTTTTGAGCTGTAATGTTTGTTTCAACTTATTAGTTTGAACTCTGAGTGATCTGGTAAGTTTGGTGGGACTTAAAAATATAATGTTATAGATATAATTATGAAACATATATACATATATAGTTATGAGATATAATTCACATACAAGAATGTGGACTTTAACAGCTCAGATGTTTCCAAGGTTTTTGGATTAAATCATTGTTTTAGTCCAATCAATCACTTCCAATTGTCAAATTGTCTTTGTGTATTTAGCAAAGTAAAATCTGTTTCTAGAAGTAAGAGACAAGTCAGTTTCAAAACAACATATTGGGTACACAACTCATATTGGGTGTTCATTCTCCCTAATAAGCACTTCACAGAGTTGTCAACTCTATAAATGTCATGAAGCACATGGGTGTGAGTGTGTTAGCCAGCAAATTCTTTGCCAGCCTTTCCTTTTCCGTTGTATATCACTCCTGTCAACACAGTATCTCCCTTCTGCAATTGTTCTAAAATTAAATTCTGACTGGTGAGTATAAGTGCAGCAGAGACATTTACTTTAAAGAAGAAGGTAGAGCAGTGAATACAGATGTACAAAGATACCTGCCTTTCCGTGTAAGCCATAGATGTCAGGACGACCAGAACACAGCCAGACCTACAAGTGAATGGCAAGACTTTGCAACAACTGATACGAATAGCGATGAACAGGTGATAGAGCACCTGGAAATGAAAATTAGCACTGCAGCATATGAACTGCATTACCACCCTGTCCTCCCCAGGCACGATCAGCAATGTTATGTGTTTCTGTAACATGTGAACCTTCTCTTGGGAATCCTCACATTGTATTCTTATCAAGGATTATGTCACAATGATTCGAGGAGGGCCAAGGCGTATGAGATCATTACACAATGGTGCAGAAATGGAGCCTTACTCCCTTCCAGGGTCACAGGCTATTCACATACTATAACCATTACATTGCGCTATCTATATTCATTTTAAGGATTATACTCTAACACAGGAAAATCTCTCGTTCACCATGTGGAAACATGCAAATGTTAGGGAGCGTGTATGCTCCCTATTCTTTGAAACATGTGGATCTGTTCTCTGCAGTGCAACCCGATCCATCTATTAGAGGGAAAGCTGTCTTGGGTCCTAAGTCTCAGTGAGAAAGCATTGCCCAATCCTTACCGCCCACACGAGCAGAGTAAAGACACGGCAAGGGCCTCCATTACTGCACCGCGGCCTGTGCTCTTTTCCAACCTGCAAGCCTTCATTTTCTCCAAGGAAGCTTGAAAATGACACACTGAATGAAATGGCTAGGTTTGAAGTACAGGGCCCCATTTTTAGGTCGGTGCTTGTTGGATTGGGCCCATTCCTTGCTCTCTGAAGTTCAGTTAAGGTCAGAGAGGGTATTCTGATTTTCTTGCTCTGTTTGTTTATTAGGGTTTCATATGCTGTCATTTATCTAACATTATACCATGCCCAGGGGAAATACTTCTTTCTGATTAGCTGACACGTCTTCATTTCGGGAGAACTCGAAAGTAGCTCATAAAAAATTAATCGCACCTTCATACCATGTATACATGTTGAAATGTAACTATGACAACAAAAATAAATGCAAGAACAATAAATGACACAAACCAATAAATTTTAAATTTCTTACTATTCAGATATGACTAAGCAAAACATTAGGAAGTAGCCATGGTATAAATAATATAACACTTGCCAAAGTGCTCCTTTATAAGAAAATAATAAACCTGTTGAAGAAAATGTCATTCCACTTCGTGGTAGGGTGCTGTGTTCCTCATCTCTAACTTGTCTGTTAATTTCTGATAATATTCCTACTACGCGGTTTACATGGCTAATAAAAATGAATATTCCACTAATATTCCTGTTTTCATGCAGCCGTGCATAATCTGTTTAACATAAAACCCCCCATGATGTAGGTCCTACGGCTTCACCCTTTCTAACTTTTTATTGCCCTACGGAAGGTAAACAGGCAAGAGGCCATGTGTTGCAAACTGCCATAAAAACCCCAACGGAGATGCATATTCTGAATGAGCTGTATACATGTCCAAAGAATGCTCCTAAAACCCGAATAATATCGGCATATCCTACGTCTTAATCAGAAAATGCTAAATTCAGTACACATCCAAATGGACCATGCTGTTTACATGACCCGTATCAAATTCCGAATATTGTCATATTCAGAATATTAGTGGAATATTAGTGTGAATGTAAATGTACTGAATGTCTTAATGTAAAAAATACACATGAAACATGGCTTCTGTCATATAACGTGCATTCCTGAGTGGCATAACTGAACAGTGTTCACCCTATCATCACATGGTCGAATCCTGATGATGCCATGGCTATCCGTTCTTGGGAGTCAAAGAAGCAAAATTGGCTGTGCTGTCTGGGTGAGAGGGATGGTATTCTCTCTGCTAGCCAATCATGGGTGCCTGTGAGCTCATGTATTTGGAAGAGGGTAGATAGCTCTTTTCTCTGAGTGCGTTACGCTGCCCTGTGATGTGTCTCGGATAGGCATTGTAACGATTCCCCCAATTCACAATTTGATTTGATTTATGATATCAGGTTCACGATTTGATTTTCCCATGATATTGTTTGGAAAAAAAATTAAGAAACTTTTATTACTAAAAAAATGCAACATGTATTTTCCTGTTGTTTCTCAACTTAAATATTCCTTTTGTTAAATTTAAAAAAAAAAACACTTTTATCTCATTTTCTTAATAACCAACAATAATTATTTACCCACATTTGTAAAGGTTGGA
>JAOTRR010000012.1:3853673-3865786 GCA_028570945.1 Gogo arcuatus | reverse complement strand
ATTTCTTGCCTTCTTAATGTGTTTGAGATCAAACAGTAAATAGTAAATAATAATATGTCAAGAACTGCTCAACTAAGTAAAGAGAAACGACATCCATCATTATTTTAAGACATGAAGTGACTTTTAATTAATAGAAATAAAGAAAAACCACTGAATTAGGTGTCCAAACTTTTGACTGGTACTGTATGTGGATGATTTGTGTGTCTTAGGCATATGAAAATCACATTCTAAGAATTATATTAAGCATTCCTCATAGAAATTTTTCTAGTAGTAGTTAGTGTTTTCTAGTAGTATTTAATATATACTTGTAACTTCTTGATATTCTAATCAAATTCTTTTCTAATGTGAAAACTTTTACAGAGTGTTTAAATGATTGTTCTTCCCCCCCCCTCTGCTTTTAAATATGTAACTTCCATACACTCCTAAGGCTCTTGCCATTCAAGTATCATCAGCCACAAACTCATGACTGATGAAATGGATCGTAGAAACAACTACTGAGCTATTTTAAACCATCTGTGTTTTGGCTTTGAATAATGGCTCCCCATCAATGTGCAAACGGTCATCTGACCCATCATCTGCCTGCTACTTTCCACAACAGTGTGATAAGTGCATGATTTATAGCAATGGAACAGTGGCACTGTGTTGGCTCCTGCCCTCTCAGCATTCTGTTCTTCTTCTCTCTCGTTTTCCTGTTACACAATTCCCAGATGGCGCTCCACCTTCCTGCCTTGTAGTTGAAGGCTGCAGAAAAGTGTGGCAGAGCGAGCTGATGCTTCTCTGCAGATGGCCTGCCTGGCCTCATCTCAGGGTGGGGTGCTCTTTAAAAGGAGAACTGGGAATTTTGAGGCTTTGACAGAAACAACCGCTTTCTCCTCCAGAAAGTGTGGTGCAGTGTTTCATTATAATTTGCTGTGTTTGTTGTCGTTACACCACAGCGGAGCCCCATGCTCATTAGCGGTTTAAGTCATGGTCCTATGAACTCTGCAGTTTACCCAGTCAAAAATATTCACTTTATCTTTTCTTTTTTCCCCTATATTTAAAAATGTCCGAGAGATTGTGTGATTTTTCATTCGTGATTCAGCGTCAATGAAACTTAACAGGAATTTTTTTATTTTTGACCACAGGACATTTCTTTGAAGATTGTTGTCTCTGTGGCTATGTCTTTCTCCATGTGAATGTTTGCCGAATATTATGCATCGTATCCTTATTACATGACATGCTGTGCATTTGAGGAAATACACTGTAGATAACAGATATCCTTTTATTTATGCTGCAGGCACATCATTCTTTGTGGATTTGTTTTTACTGAGTTACCTTACAATCTGTTTTGAATTATGGTTTCAGTATTTGAGAATAAGGACAAGATTGTGATCGTGATGGAGTACGCCAGTAAGGGGGAGTTGTATGACTACATCAGTGAACGGCGGCGACTTACGGAAAGAGAGACGCGCCACTTCTTCAGGCAGATTGTGTCTGCAGTGCACTACTGCCATAAGGTACTGTATATGCCTCCTTGTTTCTCCCTACTTCTCCCTCATCTCTCTAGGTGCTTTCGGACTAAACTGTTCTAGGGAATTATTGAGAGGAACTACCCACTGGGGAGCTCTCCCGAGAACTACATGGCTTCAAGGGTTTTTTTTCTGTTTGCATTTGCACTGCTAGTAGGAATGCTGAAGTGACGTAATCCGGCTTGCTAGTGTGATGTTAGCAGGAAATGCTAGTGAAGATTTTTATATTTCGCTAAGACACGTCAAAATCACATTGCATTTCCTCCATCGTATATACACTCAATAAAGCCTGGACTTCACTGTCGGTCCATTTGTCTGTTAAGAGCTATTGCTTACATGGCTAACATTTTACACAATTTTTAAAAATGGCGGTTGCCAGTGCTGCGTTGGCTCGTGTTTGACCAATCAACATAAACTTACGTCTGGACCCATCACCAATCACTGTATACTTACGTGACTCATGGTTCCTCTTGTGCTGGGAGAGTACTTACCCTGAAGTAGGACCTAAAAAAGTCCCTCAAAACAGCATTCTATGAACTATGATTGTTTTCAGTTCCTGCAGTGTGAACACACAAAAAAGGGGAACTTTTTCCAACAGTTCTAAGAACTGTGAAATAGTTCCTCTGGTCCAAAAGCATCTTCTGTCATTCCATGTGACCTCGGGCCTTTGTTCAAGGCAACACATGCACAGTTATTTAATAAAGCCCAGCGCATAAATATGTACATCAGCTCTGTGCGCATGTTGTCTTTGGCCTCTTCATGCCGGAATGATTGCTAACAGCTTTGCATCCTGAGCCATGAATTCAGGTTAGGTTTAAGGAATAAGCTAGTACAGTATGTCCATATTGAGTAGGTTGCCTAAAGCAAGGGATAATTGAGTCTGACCACATATTGCACATTCTGCCTGTAAGCAGGCTCGGAAATTGTTCCTGTTTTGTCTTTCTGTCCAGCCTTTCATTGCCTCTGTCAGTGGCCTGGAACCCCTGCTGTATTCCATTTAGAGCCAGGTCCCAAAAGACACATCACTGTGGGCTGGCCTGTTGACTGTGAGCTGGCTTGCACTACATGTAAAAAGGGAACGGTTTCATTTCCCCTTTCTGGGGAAGCCTGTAGATGACCCGTGGTGACCCGGGTGTGACTGAGTCATCATCATTCTGGCCAGTGTAACATATATATACTGTCATGTAGGCTTGGCACAGATGACATAGGAAGTGGCATGCTTTACGTGTTGCCCCATTTGATCCATTCAAAAACTTGCTGAACATGTGTTCCCTTTTCAAGCCAGCCAAGTTGGAAGTGTACAGTGCATAGCTGCTTTACTAACAAACTCTGCTACAACTGAACACTGAACTTGTGTCCCTAATCTTGAACGGCTGTGCTTCAGGCAGTGCTTCCCACATGTTAGTTGCTGCTTTAAAGGAAACACTAATGACACAGTCGGGTTTTGATTCTGAGCTGGTGTGAGAACATAACTCGCTGTAGTCCATAATTACAGGCGTGTGTTTATGGCGCAGATGTTAGTCGGTCCATCTCAATATGTTGCCTATGACCTCAGAAGATATAATGGTGTGGTGTTGTCTGAAGAGGTTGTCATATTTATTAGGTGCATTCTTTACTTGTTAGAGCATCAACTAATCCTTCATTATGTTTGTATCCAAGACTATGAACGTAATCGGTCTAATCTCAGCTGTTAACATCTGATGCTGCTGCAGTACTCTTATATGTAGATGGCATCCATTGGATTGTTTGGGGAAATGCATCAATAAAAAAGAATAAAAAGTAACATAGCTAATGTTTTTTTCTTTTACAGAATGGTGTGGTGCATAGAGATCTGAAACTGGAAAATGTACTCCTGGATGAGAACTGTAATATAAAAGTAAGAGACATTGATGATCAATACTGAGGTCTATGACTTTCTAATGCTACAGAATTTGCTATTAGGTGAAATATGAAGCCATTAAACTATTATAAATAATAAAGATCTAAGCTGCCAGGCTTATATTACTGTTTTGTATATAGTGATGAAGCACTACCAGTAACACATTTATCTTGAATTTGTATCTGAACAGATCGCAGATTTTGGCTTGTCCAACCTGTACCATAAGGACAAGCTCTTACAGACGTTTTGTGGTAGCCCACTGTATGCATCACCAGAGATTGTCAATGGAAGGCCTTATCATGGCCCTGAGGTAGGACATCTACTTTTTAAAAAACTGCACTTCTCAACCTATAATGATGGCTGTAACAGTTAATTACTTTGCACTGTGTAAAACAAACCCACTACATTTCTGGATCATTAATAATGGAGGACTCCCAAGGTTTAAATCTCATGATAGATGTAAATCACTGGAAAGGGCATCCGTAACATCTTTTCCTGGATTATCTGGACTGTGGGCAATGGTGGCCCAGAGGTTAAGGTACTGAGCTAATTTATGAGATTAATTTAAATCCCAGGACTGCCAAAGAAACACTTTCTTGGCCCATGTGTAAGACTCTTTACCACTTAGCTCACTTGAAGGTCACTTTAAAAGTATATGCCATTAATTAATTTAAACATTATACAGTTTGACCCTGGTTCTAGGATCATCCATTGACTTTTAATCCTGGCTTAGAATCTACAGCACACTCTGATAACCTTTGTAGTTGATTTTGCATTAGCACTGCATGTAATCTCAGAGAGCTGATCTAGTATCACTGTTCCTGGTTATTCTTCTAGATTAGAACATTGGTCTAAAAAGAGCACTCTTACTTGGAAATGCTTAGTGAGCAAGTCTTTGAAGTTTTTATGATTGCTATTGCTTGGATACGTCTTCACCAAAGCATTCAAATGAGTTCCATGGGGAGGAGGAAAATGGTGTTTCCAAGCATATTTTTTTCTCTCTCTTCTCATTCCTCACTCTTTTTTTTTTGAGGTAGGTGCTTTCTACCCCATTTACAAAGTATTTGTTAGGCGTTTCCAAAATGTACCAGTTAAATGATCTTTAGCAAGTGCAACTCATATTTTTAGACCCAAAAGCAGAGGCTTTCAATTTGCTATAATTTGCAGCAATTTTCTTATGGTTTTGATTGTAATCAAAATTATGGTACCCTTATGGGAAAAGCCACAAATTACAGGCAGTAAAGGGAATAAATAGCAATGGCACACACAATGGCTGTGTCAGTCTGTTATGATCAGAATCTCTGCAGACTCTGACAGGAAGGCCTTGAGCAAAATAATTTGTGAGGAAGTCCAATCAGTCAAGACATGCTATCTGGTTTCCTGTGGCCTGACACCCGTGCAGTGCATGGCAAGCTGTTTAGAGGTGGTTTGTTCTACCAATAATAGTGCCTATCAGCAAGTGGACAGGCTTCTCAAGAGCATTCAATATCAGACCTGCTTCCTTAAGTGCCCTTACTTTTCAGACACCCTTTCCTGCTCCAAGCACTATAGCTACAGCTCGTATGTAAGTAGTTTTGCGTGTCTCGACGGAGCAAGTTGGCCTAACAGAAGGTCCAAAAAGAAAGAAAATATGGCTGATAGCTTTAGTGTGCCCTCTCTGAGAAATGCACAAATTTACCACACACTGACACAGTCTGGTCTTCTGAAGTGTTAGGCATAATCCATCACCATGACAGAGGTTTGAATACAGTGTGTTGACGGATGTGATACTAAGCAGAGTCCTTTTAGTTGCTATGGCAACAGGTTGACTTTCCTAATCATGTGTGCATGGCTAGTGTTTATGGGTTGTTATCTCAAGAGTACCTCGCCTTAAGCAGTGTGGAATGTGGATTTCTTCAGCCTCTTAGGACTTATTGTTCTGAGTTAGCAGATACCAGTGTTATCTCTCCCTTGCAGGTGGATAGCTGGGCGCTGGGAGTGCTACTCTATACTCTGGTCTACGGTACAATGCCATTTGATGGGGGAGACCACAAAAACCTCATCCGCCAAATCAGCAATGGTGAATACAAAGAGCCGACCCAGTCGTCAGGTACGGACTATCCTTTAAGAGACCTTTTGATGCTGTTACACCCTAGAGAGATTTAGAGGGGTTTTTTTTCCCCTGAGATTCCAGGATTATTCCTAGATTTAATACAATATTGTTGTAGATGCTTAAGGAATTTCTGACCTGCAATACAAATTCTGAATTTTACATGATTATATGCTTCTCCAGATGCTCGCGGTCTGATCCGCTGGATGCTGATGGTGAATCCTGAGCGTCGCGCTACAGTGGAGGACATTGCCAATCACTGGTGGGTGAACTGGGGGTGGAAGAACAGTGTGTGTGACTGTGAGAGCCAACGTGACACGGGGTCCCCCATGCTGGCTCGCCTTATTGACTGGCAGAGCCGCACTGAGCCGCGAGTGCCCAAAGGAGCCCGTCCCGAACCACTTCCACTCATCCGTCAACGGCCTAAGAAGAGCAAGAAGGAGAATGATGGAGGGATGCCCCACTGTGATGAGGACGACAACCTGGGCCTGAAGCGACCAAAGGGAATACTTAAGACTCGGCCTTCTGAAGAGCAGCATTCACCCAGCCTGGAGGACATTGAGCTGATGCCTGCCATTGAAGGTGCAGAAAAAGAGGAGGGGTCTCCAGCTGGCCAAGAAGAAGAGGAACCTACATTCACAGGAGGACTTCTGGCCAAGATGGCGCCTGTTCTCCCAAAGAAGGGCATCCTGAAAAACAAGCAACAACGGGAATCAGGGTACTACTCTTCACCAGAGCGCAGTGAGTCCTCTGACCTGCTAAGCGGCAACAATATCACACCCCTTGGTGCCAGTTCACCACCCAAACGCGCAGTGGGGAGAAAGGGCATTTTGAAGCGCAATGGAAAGTACTCCACCTACAGTGCCACACCTTCTGTGGCTGCTCTCGGAGAGACTCCATCTGGTGATTCAGGTTTATGGCGTAGCCAGAGCCGGCCATCCAGCATTGTGGGGGAAGACAGCAGCGTCCTGACCAACAGCTCCTTCAGTGGGGCAGAGTGGCCCCAAATCGGCCCAAGACCCAACATCCGAGGCTGTGCATCAGCTGAGAATATACTCCAGCTGGCCAATTTTAAAGGGTTACAGGCAGCTCCAGCCCTGCATGGAGGGAAGTTTGGTCGAGGGGCACATAGCTCACCTGGGGACAACAACAGCTTCTCCCTGCTGGGAGACCTGGATGATGTAACACAGGTATACCAGCAAGCCCTGGACATCAGCAGCAACCTGGTGTAGAGAGAGAAATGGGGAGAGGGTGATCTAGAGAGAAGGCTGAGAGAATGTATGTGGAGGTGTTTGTTTTGTGTATCTCTGACGACCAGTTGCAGTGCTGGGATAATCTGATCGAGAGGTTTGCGTAGATTGAATAAAGGGAGTTATACACTGCCAAACACATGCCATGTAAGACTTGAGATTTGTGAAGTAAGGAAACTGATTGTTAGTTCTCTAGTGCCCTTGACCCTCATGAGTTCAAATGTTTACATGTTAAGCAAAAAGTGAGTTAAAATCACACATAGACACCCTACAGCGGGAGGCTCCGAATCAAAATAAAGAGCTGAGCTATGTTTACAAAAGCACCTTAACTCACACAGAGCACATGTTGTGATCTTTACTTCCTATGAAAAAGAAAAAGAAAACCAGGGTCTTGCTCAAAATGAACTTTCAGTGTCGTTTATTTATTAATATTTTGCAAAATATTTAACGATACAGAACTGGTGTGGTCTGACAGTACTGGAAGAATTTCGTCTCTCCTTAAACTCAAATGGAACTGACATATATAATGGCTATGTTATTTAATTAGTTATTAGAAAAAAATTACCTGCCTCCATAAGGCAAGAGGCCTGATATATGACAGACTCTTACAGGTCTTATATCCAGTCACGTATATATGAGAATATGTAAGAAGTGCCTTTTTAATTCATATGAAATTATGTATGTCATTTCCTTAAGGTGGAGAGAGATGCCAGGTGGAGCCATCACCAGATGTGCCAACTTGTTAATGTGTTGAATGTTGAGAGACCCAGGACCTTGGAGTGCAAAGCCTTTTCATATTAACCAGCTAATACAATACCTCACTATTAGCTTAAGCAATCAGGCATGTTGGGCTGTTTTAAAGATTATTTTAAGGCCATACTTGTGGAGACAGGCAGCTTTTAAAACATCCCTTACTGGTTGTGACCTCTCTGAAGCCGTCACTCAAACAGTGACCTTGTTTATGTTCAGTCAGCTGCATTATCTTATGTCCTCAAAGAAATCCTTCAAAAAAGCTCATGTGCCTGTAGGAGTCTAAGAAGAGAACTAGTGTATTGGTTTCCTCTCTGGGTTTGTGTATACAAATTCTCATTTCCCACAAATGTAACATGCTGAAATGGGCGGTTTGGACATTTCCATTGTTTTTCCTGGAAAGCTGAAGTCACTGTATGTTTATATTTAATGCAGTTATGCTTCATTTACTGATTGACTAATACACAGCCTCTGTTCACCAATAATCTTTGTGTCATTCGTGATGGGGTAAATATATTGATTTCAAAGTAACGATCCAGTTTTTGGGTCCAATTCCAAAAAACTCCTTGCCATGGCATGTTTGTATTGAATCTTGTCCTAGCTGTCAGGGTGAAGAGATTTAATACACATTTAAATGTTGCTCAGTGACCAGTGTAAGTGTGTACATTCATTTAGCCTTAATAGAGTTCTGTATAGTCAGCTATAGACAGTAGGTGAGTGTGGATGTTGGGTGAGAGAGATAGAGTATGTGTTCATAGTGGTAGGTAAATGAAAAATGCTTAGCCTTTTCCAGTAAGTGGGTTTTATGATTTGATTTACTGGAAATGGAAGTGGAAGGAAGGATGATTGCAAGTGTTAAAGTAGCATGATGAGATAAGTAGAAATGAAGAAAGTGAGTGGATAGGGATTATGTTTTACTCATCGTGTGATGAGATCTAAACAGTTGAAAGGAAAGGATCATTTAAACATGCCTGTTATTGTGCATGGATGTTAGTGTTCAACTGAGCATTTCTTGTTTGTTCAGCTCCAATAAACCGCCAGCATTGTTGAGTTGCAACAGGACAGCTGAAAATGATAAATACCCAAACTATTGCAGGAAGTGCACATATCAAATTTATTTCCCACAAAACAAACTGACCAACATCTGTAGGACATATGAAGGCATTTTGTGCAACAGAGGTCCTGGGTACTGAGAGAAATGAGACACCCTTTGTGTATCGTATTGTATTGCATTTTTATATTGCATTGTATTGTCAACTGGATTCACAGTGAAGGAATTATACTATGTTAGTATTTTGTTTAATTATATTTCAGTTTTTGATTCTCCAAAATATTGAATCTTTATTTTATTTTATTTTATTATAATGGCAGAAACTTGAATGCGGCTAGGTTTGACTGATTTGGCTAGGGCTAACCTAAGCCCATCTCATCAGTGTTCACATTAAATTATCACATTAATCCAAACATTTAATAAAAATTGCTTGTCTGAAATACAGCCATTCACCATAGGTGAGCATTCACACTTTGACACCTATGCTGTGGTTTAGTGGACAGGTCTAACTTTTAACTAGGCAGTTTCAGCAGCTCCTTCAATTCACAGTAGTTTCCAGTTTACCCAAAATGTCCAAAATTCTCCCATCTTAAATATCAGAATTGGTCTTATGCTGCACTGAGATGTAGGCTTATTTGCTCTTTTCACTGCTGAAATTTCTGGATATGACTCACACTGTAAATCACCCCAAAGTTGCCACAGTGCCATCATAGTACGTCCATACACAATTTGCCTCTGCCACAAAGTCATCCAAAAAAAGGAAGGAAAGATATCAAGCTATGCATTAGTCAATGAGCTGCAAACATGCTTTCTGCCAAACTGGAATTAACTGGTGCATATCTGTTAGTTAGCAGAAAGTCTACTTATAGGAAAACTTGACTGGATATTGTTATTGACAACAAGAAGATGGTATTATTATGTTATTTAAGTATTATTTTTGTTACAATTCATTACTATTGTTGGCTAAAGCCACAATAATCATTTTTATTTTTCATTTTATTGATTTGAATACCTGGACTGTCAAGGTGGTTTTTGTTTCAATGCCTTTGCTATCTTTTATGATCATTAAAAATTTTTTTTATAGGAGTAATTATAGCAATTGTGTTTTTATACTCTATTTATTTTGGTAGTGAATCCATTTTGGTTCATGTAACGCCACTCCATGCCTTGTCTACAACTGTGTCGGTGTTAATATATGAAGGGACACAATGACCTGGAAGGACGTGGAGGAAAAAGAGGAAAAGAGAAGGAGTGAGAGGGTGTGGAATGCCGTTATTTCATGCTGGGGTTATTCCGTGTTTGTTTGAGGAGCTGATGAGACCTGTATTTATCTGTGAAAGCTGAAGGAGTTAAGTGGTCATCATCTGTATGGCAAAACCAAGCCACAGTAAAATCAACTTGGTTAATAAATGGATCATTTCAAAGTAGCTTGTGTTAAGTGTGAAGTTTTTCTTTGCATACTGACACTTTCATTCATATTTAGTTGAACATCAACATTTATTATAACTTCAAATATAGAGGAGATATGAAAGATTCCATGGATCATATGGACTGATCAGCCATAACATTAAAACCACTGACAGGTGAAGTGAATAACTATAATTGATTGTCATTACAATGGCACCTGTCAAGGGGTGCGATATATTCAGCAGCAAGTGGACAGTTAGTTCTCGAAGTTGATGTGCTGAAAGCAGGACAAATGGGAAAGCATAAGGATCTGCGTGACTTTAACAAAAGCCAGATTGTGATGGCTAGACAACTGGGTTAGAGCATCTCCAAAAAGGCAGGTTTTGTGGGGTGTTCCCGGTGTGAAGTGGTTAGCACCTACCAAAAGTAGTCCAAGGAAGGACAACCGGTGAACCAGTGACAGGATCATGGGTCCCCAAGGCTCACTGATGCTCATTGGTAGGGAGCGAAGGCTAGCCCGTCTGTTCCGATCCTACAGAAGAGCTACTGTAGCACAAATTACTGAAAAAGTTAATGCTGGCAATGATAGAAAGGTGTCAGAACACATAGTGCATTGCAGCTTGCTGTCTATGGGGCTGCGTAGCTGCAGTCCAGTCAGAGTGCCCATGCTGACCCCTGTCCACCGCCGAAAGCTTTTGCAATGGGCACATGAACATCAGAACTTGACCATGGAGCAATGGAAGAAGGTGGCCTGGTCCGATGAATCACATTTTCTTTTACATCATGTGGATGGCCGGGTGTGTGGGCATCGCTTACCTGGGGAAGAGATGGCACCAGGATGCATTATGGGAAGAAGTCAAGCTGGCGGGGCCAGCATGATGTTTACGGCAATGTTTTGCTGAGAAACCTTAGCAGTGGCTTCTTTCAGCAGGATAATACGCCATGCTACCCTGCAAAAATTGTTCAGGAATGGTTCAGGAACATGGCAAAGAATTCAAGGTGTTGACTTGGCTTCCAAATTCCCCAGATCCCAATCTGATTGAATATCTGTGGGATGTGCTGGACAAACAAGTCTGATCAGCAGAGGCCCCACCTAGCAACTTAAAGGATCTGCTGCTAACGTCTTGGTGCCAGATACCACAGCACACTTTCAGAGATCTTGTGAAGTCCATGCCTCAAAGGGTCAGAGCTGATTTGGTGGCACAAAGGAGACCTACACAATATTAAGTAGGTGGTTTTAATGTTATGGCTGATGGGTGTATGTCAGCTTTGAAGATCTATGGTTAAAACATAAGCATATTTTTAGACTTATTTAACATTTAAAGGGAAAACTGTAATAGCTAATGTCTGATAGGAAAAAGTACATAACATAGAACAATGAAAAACCATGCAGCTTTTTTGGTGTGAGAAAATGCTATAAACTCTTAAAGCTTCTCTTCAAGAATATATTACTTTCCATGGAGCAAAAAAGCCACAGAAAGTAGGTCTTTAAGTGCCATATAGAAGAGAAGGGAAAAGGATCAGGCCACTAGTGGAAGGAGGAGTCAGCAGAAGAGGGAGATGGCGGCCTTGGCTGACTTTAATTCAATCCACGTTTCCAGCAGCGGGAGGAGGAGAAGTGGGCGGCCAGCTCAGTCTGTGAGTCTCTGGAGGCTGGTGCAGAGGAGCAGGAGAACACTTCTGGCTCGTGCAGCACGAGTGTAGAGACGCCGTGCCAGAGAGTCCAGCAGGCCTGGCTGAGGTCTCTGTGTTAGCAAAGCTGCTCCCTAAACAGCATAATGACCTTCTAACTCTGGACTGGGAGGCTGCATTTAGTCTGGCTGATGTAAGGTCAAATTTATTGTGCCTATAAACCTGTCTTGTGCAGCCCTGTGTTAATGAAACTGATCTGGAACTGAACAGGCCCTTGTGAATATGAAGCATAACATTAAATTGCAGGGAAATCTAACCCTTCAGGACCGCATTTCCCAGCTGTTAACTATGTACGAGCAGATATAGTCAGATTGCTCATGACTGAAACACTTTCTGATTCAGTCTGGCAGTCCCTACACAAGGGTGGCTGAGTGATAAGGAGTTTCAGCTCACTCAGGCGTTCCCTTCTTCTGGATGTGAGTCAGAGATCACACGGGGGAATTAATTGTGTTAACAAAATGGAGAAGGAGGAGAATTGCCACTTACT
>JAOTRR010000012.1:3768325-3780260 GCA_028570945.1 Gogo arcuatus | reverse complement strand
AGTACCAGTCAAAAGTTTGGACACATATATGGACTGTTACTGCTTCAACATTATCGAGTAGTCGTAGTTATAAAGTCACTCACATATGACCAAACCTATTTTCTACGATTCAATCTACAATGGTCCTTTAGTTGAAATGCTTAACTTTGACACCCCAGGGCAGTTAGTATCTAGTGCTACAACTGTGTGATTGTATAGTCACTCTTCTTGGCCCAGTGTGAGGTAAGAGGCTAAAACAATGATGCTTGTTGATATCCTGTGTACAGGCCATTGCTGGCAGGATGTGAACTGTGTAAATGCATGTTATAAAAGTCACAGTGCCTTTAAGGGCTTTGCCTTGCAAAAAAGTGTGGTCTTTGTGTATATGAGTGTAAACTTTGGAATGGCTTACAGTAAACATTCATTAAGAGACCAAGACAAGAAGAAGAAGAAAAGTAGGTCATTTCTACAGGGTCAGGATATGTATCCAGGCAACACTGTGTAAGAAACAAACCCAATGGCCAAGAAGTGTTTTCGAGAACAGATGGAATTGTCCTGTGTGGACACAGTGCTTTCTGGGTAAACTAATAATGGTGTTTATAAAAGCATAGCTATGGCTGGTGAAGCCTGATAAAGCCATTCCAGTGAAGCTTTTCTCTTCAGGATGACTAACAGCAGCAATTGTGCTTCAGAAACATTTCAGCTTTTATTGAATCACCATGATGACAAATGACGAAATGACAGCAAAACCACAAGCCACAAACTATGACTTAATAATGACACAACAAAACTTATTCAGTGAACATATTTTTAAAACTATATGCCGCATTTTTGACTAAACTCAGAACCAACCTAAAACTATTACTAGTATAGAAATAACATGTCCAGGACACTAAAGTGAAATATAACACAGAGAGAGAGTACAACAAATACATCACGCAAAATTAAAAGTATGTTAAAATAACACTAGCACTGGCACAGATGCCATATCAGTCAGGCCAAGTACAGTTAAATTCATATATGGAGATGGAGAAGAGAAATACAGATAAATGCAAGTACTACACACACACACACACACACACACACACACACACACACACATGCATAGTCCCCATAAATCAAAGCTTGTCCACAAATAGCAGAGTTTCCAAAATAATTCTTTTCTTTTTTCAGTAGGGGGAGGTTTTTTCCCTACTGAAAACACGTAGACTAGAATCTCACACTCTGCATCACTAAACAAGAAAAAACTGTATGACTCTTCCCCTGGAAACTAACTTCTCCTGCAAAAAAGAAACAGACATTCCCTTACACAATCAAGGTTCCTACCTGCATGAGGTGCTAGCATACCTGGCAGCGCCCACAGCTTAGCCCCATGCAGGACGTTATACTCCCTGAGACAATATGACTTATTGCCAATATGACAGGACTGGATCCTAGCTTCACTTTACACTGGAGGACACGAAAACACGCACACATCTACAGATACATGTGTCCATGACATAACAGACAGTGTCAGTGATGTTCCCTAAAACACTAACACTGTTTTTTCGTAAACACTCACAAATATACAGTACTCACCTCCTGCTGTGGTATTAGTGGCAGAGGAATTTCCACAACCCATCCCAGTCTGCCCCTTCTCAAAGCACAGCACAGTGGAAGGAGAGATCTGCAGTAAGAGAATGAGAAGTCCAGGAAAATACAGAAGAAACTAGGGAAGGATGAATGGAGGACAGCACTTCTGTGCTACACCAATTCCCTCGCTCAATTGCTCTCCGAGGCAGTCTGGAACGCTCTGCACTGGCACAGTGAGGGACACACAGAGCGAAAGAACAAGGGGCATAGGGGGAGGGAGGGAAAGAGAGATGCTCTTCCCTCACACTATTCGCTCATCTCTGGTGCCCTGACAGGGTTGCCATGGAAACAGGGGCTGATGGGAAGGTAATGTTGCAAATGGCAAGCCTTTGCTTTTTACATCCAGCAAATAATGGGTCTGCAGGAAAATCTAATGACTGTGTTACGTATGTCACACTCATAACCCCTGACCTGAATCAAGTACAGGAAAGAGAAAAGACAAGCTTATAGAGTGTCCCATAAAATCTCATCCAGAGTGTTACAGGCCAAAGCAACATGCAATGCAGTATCACACAAAAAGGCTTTTCATTCAACACAATAAACACTAGCCACTCTCTGACTTACAAAATTTGCAAGAAGTAATTTAATAAAGCTCTATTTAGATTTTAAGCTACAAGATGAGAACTGTGATCCTCAGATGTGTCCTTTTTGTCTTTGAAATAACTGCAAAGAAACATGAGTATTTCTGTTGCAGATTCTAGCCAGAATCCATAAAATACATTTGGAAAAGTAACAATATGATAACCTGATAATATTCTAATTCTGATACAGTTGAGGCCAAACTTTTACATAGACCTAGGCTAACGATATTCAATGTCAACTCAACAATTGTACACAAATCTACAAATAATTTATAGTTACACAGGTGACACCAGTTACAGGGCTCTCTGAGCTCTGAGGCAGCGATTCTATTCACTACACTACCCAGCCATTTACAGAAAACCACATTATTATACTCCCCGATTCAAACCGCTATCACATTCATGTGTGCAGGAATTGACAATTCAGCCTGGGCAGGAAGGCCCACCCAAAGTCACTTGATTAACAGCTTGGCTCCTCAAGCAAAAAAAAAAAAAAGAAAAAAGAAAAAAAAGCGCAATAAGGAAAAGTAATAGGGAGAAGCAATAGGGAATAGCAAAAGCAAGAAAGAAAAGCATTTTTTTATTCTTTTAATTTTATTTTTGCATTTATTTACTTATTCTTTTATTTTTGTGTTTATTTTTTTCTTATTCTTTTATTTTTATTTCTGCATTTATTTTCCTATTCTTTTATTTTTATTTTTATTCATTTTTAAAGTTCTTTTTCAATATTTATTCTCTTATTCTTTTACAGATTTAGTCTGTTTATGGCACTCCTATGACTCCATATGTAACTACACAAGCAAATAAATAAATTAATAAATTGCAGACCAATTTTGGTATCGTTAAAGGTTGTACTTTACATTTTTACTTTTATTTTATTTTTTTATTTACTTCATTTTATTTGCTTTGTCTTTGTCTTTTTGTTTTATTTTTATTTTAAATTTATTGTTCCACGTTCTTTGTTCTGGTACCTTTCAATTTTCTTTTCTTTTGGTTTTACTGTACCTATTACTTTTTTCTGCTTTTATTTTCCTTTTCACTTTAACTTCTGAGACATGCCTCAGCTGGATTGTGATTGGTTATTGTGTTCTCACCTGGTCTGAGCCACTTCCTGATGGTTAACCAAGGTTTACAGAGTCAGTTACATATATAACTAGCTTTTGATTTCACACCTGCTATACAGCAGGGCCAGTGAGAATCACCTGGATAATGTATGTCAACAATGTTATGAGAAATGGATGTCACCTGAGCACTAGCTGAAAAGGTGATTTACAAATGATCAACACATTCACACTAATCAGAGGGGCTTGTTAGAATTGAGGAACCTGGTGCACAGTAACCGAGGGTAGCATGCACACACACAGTCTCCTGGTATATGTCTGCTTCTTGTTAATGTTCTCAACATCAGTGAACTGGCCTAGTCATTCTCACATGTACTTTTTTATTTATGACAATACATATAATAATACAAAACCATCTGAGTACCTTGGTGAACCATTTAAGGAAATGCCATGTTTCTTAATAGTGTGTTTGCTTCATTAAATTACTGTAGCACATTACCTTTAAATATTACAACTCATTTATCAATAATGTTCTTGATTTTGGACATATGCATATTTGGGTATTCTCAGTGAATCTAGCCCCATGTTGTTGAATTGCATGACCTGCTTTGGACCTCTTTTCTGAGTTCACTGTTAGACCAAGAGCCATAATGTATGAGAGGAGGATGACCTTAACTGAATGGCCTTCCCCTTGATGGGGCACATAGGAGCCAGTTGTCCAAATATGGCCACTAGCCATTAGGGGAGACAAGTCTGCATGCATACAACACAAAAATACCTGTGACACAAAAGAGGGGCTGAAGGGTAGATCTTTAATTTAGAATTCCTGCCCTTGAAGGCAAACCTTAAAAAGCATCTGTTGCCTGGGTCAAGCAAAATAAACCAGCTCTCTGGTGTCTTGGACTACAACCCTAGCATACAAAAAGATCCACTTTTGGCTGTACACAACCACACCACAGGGAGTCTATGTGGCCTCTGATGAAGTCAGTACATGTTAAACAAATAATAAGTCAGCTTGCAACTTGGCAACCTCTGGTGAGAGATGGTCTCCAAGTGGGATTTGATGTGTTTCAACAACTCATCTTCTTATGTTGGTAAATCTGCCTTGTGTTTCCCCTGTCCATTCCCAATACCTTGTTGTCTACTTCCCCAACTCACCATCTGATCCTGAAGGGCCCATGCAGGTTAATTTTGCTTTAGAGGTTTGGAATAATATGATGACTTTTTCTCATGGTGCAAATAGGATTTTTGCCTCTGCTGACTGTGGAGCAAATTCTCCTGTGATAAGTGACAAGTTGTAAGTGATAAGTATGGAGTTTTATTGAACTTCATTTTTACTGCATATTGGACCATCCTCCCATTTTTTCCCCTTAATTATGCCCAACCCTCCTTTACACACACCAGCAGCCTGCAGCATTGTGAATGCCTCGCCTACCTCCAGGTGCCCAGTGATAATGAGCCATATGGAAAGGCATTATTAGTTTATTAGCTTACTTTTTGGGACCAGCTCAGTCCTAAATCCACAGCTAGCCAAACACACTCTTGCTTCTTGAAATTACTGAGTGGGTAAGGTGGGGAGTAACTGCCACTATTATCCTGTCTGTGGCACTTGTATTCAATGTTTAAGGCACCCTGCCCAAAAACCACAAGAATCTGGAGATATCTTTTTAAATTCTGGCAAGAATCTGGATCATATCTGGAGCATATCTGGGGATTTTTCTGACAATGCTGTGATCAGAGAGTACCCAATATGGATTTCATCATATATGGGTCAGAGTTTGAAATATCGTGGCAAAACTATGTCTGGATTCTGGGGTATTTTGTGCAGTGTATCTCTTAGAAGATACACTCACCTTCATCTCCTAACACCTTTACAATGCCTCATCTTAATTTAGGCATTGGCCAGTCAGGCTATGCACACAGTCTGAATCCACCAAAGCCCTTGAGCTCTGGCACTATAAACATTATATTCTCTGGCACCATGGACGGCCATGGAACCACATAGACCTGATCCATTTATAGGGGAATCCATATGGAAAGGTGAAAGGAAGAGAAAGACAAGTTAGAAGTTGAATGAAAATGAGACCATGCACTGTGCAATGTGGATACCTGCTGTATGGCATGTCACATCACCAGGTTCCTCAACCAGCCCATCAACCTGCACCTTTTTGGCAACTCCTTGCCTCAGCAGCAGGTGCACTAGTCCATATAACCCCATGGGCTGTGGTGATGGCTTTTTCTGTGGAGCTGGCTTGGACACTGATTATGGAGACATTTGTGTTTTTAATCCTTGAGCCTGCAAACACAGACATGTGGTCCTCTGCCAGTTGGATCCCTTAGTGTCATTGGTTGGTAACACCATATCCACTCCACTGTGCTGTCCTGAAATTGGATGATGAATTGTTCCAGTGCCAACCTTTCTCTGGCTCCTTGGGATTAGTCTTCAGCCAAATGCCTGCAGTGGTTGAAGAGCCTCTGGTCAAATGTGAAGGGCCAATCCCCTTTCTCCAGTGTCAGCTCACCAGTGATTTCGTTCCAATCTCAAGCCAGTTTGTTCCAGAACTGCTCTCCTAAATGCTGGGTAGTCCAGACTGTGAGCTGCTGGCTGGGATTCCCCAATCAGCAGCACCCAAATGCAAAGGTGCTACCCCTCCTTTGGCCATTCGCACTCTATAGCTGTCCTTTAAAATGTCTATGCCTCAATGTCATTCTGATCATGTTGAGGGGGTTCATCAGTTAAGACAGAGTGAAAGAAGGAAGGTGGCTCATTGGTGACAATAAGGAGAAAGAATGAAGTGGGCTCATCAGAAAAAACAAGGAAAAATAAGGAAGGGGAAGGAATGGGTTACATGCAATGCCATACATAAAACAGGTTGGTGTAGTGTCTCTTCATATACTGGAAGTGGTGAGAGTAAGACATCTAACATATTGCCAGTGTGTGTCACATGTGATACAAACTTCCGAGTTCTCACTAGTATGCCATTAGTGTGTCTGTATTCAGAAGAAAGGGGTTAGGAGGTTCTTCAATAGAGCTTGATCCTGGTGTACAATTCTTGCTGCTGTTGCTGCAGGCCAAAGAGGACCTGGTGTTGCTGTTCCTGTAGGCTGGATATTGACTGGAGGACCTGGGCAACAGGGCTCTGACACAGTACTTTGATGTTCAAGCACTCCTGAGTTTTAGCACCAGTCTAAATATGTGAGAGCACCCCAGGCCCAGAAGAGTTTGAATTTCACCTTTAAGCTCTGGTCTGCTCACACATGCTTCCATGCAACTCACTGTCAAACAGAGGGATAGAGGAAACAACAATACATGCAGCAAGCCAAGTTACAGGTATACCATATCATTACTCCACTGGTACATACTGAAACTCCACCCTCTCAATGCAGACCCATACCACATGACACCACCACTTGCCACAGGAGGTAGTCTTTAAGAATCAATTAAACCCTTTCAATTATAGAATTAGACAAAAAACACTTTCCTTCTTATGAACAAGGAAGAAAGTTGGGATTTGAACTGCAGAATCTACCTTTTTGACATGCCTCTGTCCAAGAGACAATAAACATCTTGGGTCAAACCAGTGACATTGAATGATACCAATGAGGCCCAAAAAAGTTTGCGGCCTGCCAGTGGAACTAAAGTTTATATCCCTTGTCAGAACTCTCTGTCCAATGGGCTATGTTTTTTGCAGTAGGGTGTTTTGTTGCTAGTTCATACCATTCAGGAATGTGCTCTGTGGAATTCTTCAGTGGTGGGGGTGGTCTTTACAGCATGTCCCACAATCTCATATGGTAAAAACTCAGACACCAGCTAGGGGCATGAAGGCATGCCTCTCCCTGTGTAATGTTTGTGGCTGTTGGAAAATGGAACCTGGTTGCCTAAATGTGCCATGTGGATGGTTGGTTTGGCTTTGTTGGTTTCGCCATTCCAAAGCCTGAGCTTTCCTATTTAGGGCATCTTTGGTGATAGGACCAGCAGGTCAGACTACACAGAGTTGATTTACACACAATTGCACAGCTTGGAAGAATTTCCCCCTATGCTGCTGTAGACATAACATCTTCACATCTCTCCCTGAGGAGGAGTGAAGAGGATGAATAGATACTGGGCTTTAACACTGAACAAAAAGGGAATATGTGGTTGGTCAGATTTAAGAGAACATATTGCATATAGTTTTAATAAATATATAACGTTTCTCATCAAAGCATGGTTTAATTGCTTATACTATATGTACTTTAAACAGATTTCTAATTACTGATTTAATTAACCTAATTAATCCTGGTGTGGTACAATAGCGCAGTGGGCAATATTGCCGTCTCCCAATGCCAGAGCCTGAGTCCTAGCCTTAGCTCGGGTGAGCGTGCTTTTGTTCAGGGCTTTGAAAATACTGTATGTACATCATCAAATTATGTTGGATGTATGAAAACAAACTGTATTAATGTAACTCGTGGAACCAATGTATGCATTTGAATTACATAAATTCAATGAGCTTTTTTCAGTGAAGGACAGGTCAGTTGAAGGTCACAAGCCTGTGTAGTCTCCTGAAACAATTATTTCATCTGAGCCATGTCTGCCACCAAGTTGTTAATTAATGTAGAATGCAGCTCAGATTGTTTTTTTTCCCTTTGGCTTCTTATAAGAGAGGAAGCTTTTGAACTTGTGTTGAGAACCTTTCGTACATGTATGACTAAGCCTCCAGTCAGACGAAAGTGCCCCAGATCTTTTGAAATTGATGACGTTTCTTGAGTCTTATAAAGCCCCTTTGGTCATTCCCCTCAACTATCACAGCGATCATATCAGACCACAATTTCTTTTGTTGTAACAATCATTATACCTTATGCCAAACTTACAAAGTGTGCAAAGGATGTCGATTATGTTTATTAAAATACATTCAGTTTAAATAGACTGTGTGTAATAATGAACCCTTTCATGCACATACACTGACACTTATGGACAATCAATTTAAAAATGTTTCCCTCTCTATGTTTACAAACAAGAATTTACAAGTCTATTATTCAAAAATAAATGAATAATTCATTTAAAAATGCTTTATTTCTACTTCAATGAACTTTAATTTAAAAATGTTTTAATTTGAAGATAGAGAGATGCGAAAGATACAAAATCAGTTGCATCATGTAACAGTCCTAAACTGTTTAATTTTGTACATGTCAAGAATATTGCTATAATTTGATAAACAAATTATCATTTATACATTTTGGCTATGAACCTTAAATATTTTAAACCTGAATGTTAGCAGGTTTTATTTACAAACCCACTGAATGATTTTTGTTTTTTAATGTCTACCATAATGTTTCTCTTTTGCTGTGTGTTTAAGGTCAAAATTCATATGACATGCAATTTTTAAAAAATATATCTAAAGAATGTGTTAAATAATTTATGCATGAAAATGTTAATCTACTAAATTTAAAACATCCATCTATTATCTATACCACTTATTCATCAGAATTGCAGGGGAAACTGGAGCCAATCCCAGCTGACTTCAGGCAAGAGGTGGGGTACACCCTGGACAGGTTCCTAATCTATCACAGGGCAAACACAGAGACAAACAACCATTCACACTCACACCTATGGGTAATTTAGAGTAGCCAGTTGATCTAATCCACATGTCTTTGGACTGTGGGAGGAAACCCACACAGGCACGGGCAGAACATGCAAACTCCACACAGAAAGGCCCCAGTCAGCTGGTAGGTTCAAACCCAGAACCTTCTTGCTGTAAAGCAAGCATGCGAACCACTGCACCACCATGCTGCCTAAATTCAAAACAATTGATCAAATTCATTAATAATGTAGACATTAAAGACTGTAATTAAGATGGGCATATTCCTGCAATTTATATGAACACTTCTGCACACCCATAACAGTATATACATAAATATATACTAAAATAATATACTGTACATACACAAACACACAGAGACATTAACAAATATTAACACTCCTGTCTATGTGGTGGTGTTAGTTGATAAATGTGACCTCCTCATGCCCCATTAGGACAGCTATGCTAAAGAGCATGCTAGTGACCTCCACAAACCATATTACAATATAGTACACTCCATTTTGGCTTCTTTTTAGTGACTAAGTTCATTTCATAATACCAAAAATATTAAAACTCCAAGACTTCAGTTTAAGTTACGGAAAATAGAAAAGCTTACTTCATATCAAATGATCATTTTATTATCAGCCTTTTTAAACAGCACCTCATAGTAAAGCAGATATAACTGTTGTGGCAACCAACTCAGTAATATCTCAAGCAAAATCAAATCATGAAAGTGTAAAAGTGAGAAAGTAGTTTAAAACAAAAACAAAAACTTAAAAAAAAAAAACCCCCAAAAAACCTCAAGTAGCAGATATACTTGTCTCTCAGAGTTACATTTCAGGACAAGAGGTGGTGATCAGGTTCAAATAAATGAAGTCAAAAACAATCATTATAATTAACATTGCAGGCAGCAAAGCTGATATTAGACAGTATTAGACAGGAAAATGGAAATAGACCCCCTCACACACACAAAAAAGAAATACATCTACATTTTATGACTATTTTTCATCACTATACATTCATTGACTTTAACTACACTCACCGTCCACTTTATTAGGAACACCTACAGTCAGGTGCCAGCAGCACGAAGCATAAAATCATGCAGATACAGGTCAAAAGCTTCTGTTAATGTTCACATCAAACATCAGAATGGGGAAAAATATGATCTCTGTGACTTCAAACGTGGCATGGTTACAGAAGGGGTGGTTTGAGTATTTCAGAAATTGCTGATCTCCGGGGAATTTCACACACAACAGTCTCTAGAGTTCACACAGAATGCCAGGGTTGGAACAGAAGAACTCGAGTGTCCTGCCCAGAGCCCTGACCTCAACCCCACTGAACACCTTTGTGATGAACTGGAATCTTGTCTTCACCCCAGACCTCCTCACCCAACAACAGTGCCTGATCTCACTAATGCTCTTGTGGCTGAATGAACACAAATCCCCACAGCCATA
This sequence comes from Gogo arcuatus, assembly GCA_028570945.1. Lineage (NCBI taxonomy): Eukaryota > Metazoa > Chordata > Actinopteri > Siluriformes > Anchariidae > Gogo > Gogo arcuatus. The sequence goes on along the minus strand of JAOTRR010000012.1, from coordinate 3,769,998 downwards.
CTCCAAAATGTATTGGAAAGGCTTCATGGAAGAGTGGAGGTTATTATAACAGGAAACGGGGAATAAATGTGGAATGGGATGTTCAACAGGTATGTATGTGTGTGATGGTCAGGTGTCCACAGTTTTGTCCATGTAGTGTATTAAAAGATGCAATTAAGCTAAAATATATTTTGTATTATTTAATGACCTCCACCATCTCAAAAAGTACTAAATGGAAAGGTGGGCAATGGAACAATTGATTAGATTTTGATGTAAATCCGGATATGTGGCTTGGCGGAGGTATGCACTCTACTGAGTGCCCTTCTAGTTGTCTATGTTTTTCTCTGAAACTCACAGAACGTATGTTCCTCATTTCCATAACTATGTAGCTTTGCTATTAGCTCTGCTCTAAGGTGAATTACCAGATAATAAGCTGAAAGGTTTTAATTCACTACCAAAGTAACAGTTAATAAATAATAAACTAGTGGAAAAAAAAGACAACTATGTGTTAGGACATGCATTTTTTAAGCCTTTACTTCTCACATATACATTAGAGCATAGTCAAATTCTTTTACTGCATTTAGCCCATCTGGGGATGTGAGCCCACATTTTGCTGTTCCACGGAATCAAACCAGCAACCTCATGGCCCCAAAGCTGCTTCTCTAACCACTAGGCCAAAGCATTCCCTAACTTTTGCCTTTTTCTACTGGATTATGAATTGATATTTTATTTTAGCTTGAAAGTGTTAAATAGGATATATTGCATATACAAATAGGCTATTACTGGAGCATGTTATTATTTTTATTATTTATTTATTTATTTTTGTAAATTCTTTGAAGTATGAACTAAGAAGTGTCCAATATACTGCATATAAATGCTGATTAGTGATTCACCCTAAAGTCAGCCTTTAGGCGTCCACTATGGGGCGCTGTCAGATAAGGTTTACCAGAAATGACTAAAATGAGTTGATTTTATTATTATTTTTCCCATAAGATAAAATTCACCAGATGAACATGGTAATAACATACACGAGTTTCTTTCTAAATATTCTTAAAACAATTTATTACAGATATTTTGTTAAAGGATCACGGAGGCATGTTTATAAGCACCGCCCCTTTCCCCCTCAGTCGCGCAGTGCATTCTGGAGAACCGAGTCCTATATCCTAAATAATTAAAGCACCATCCGTCGATAGCAAGATGCCGGCCGTACACAAATTACTGCTGGAGGAAGCGTTACAGGACAGTCCTCAGGTAGGAGAAACATGTCTGTGCGGTAACACTGAGCCCATTCAGTGCGTGGTGTGTGTGTGTAATGGCGTGTAGACGTTTCCTCTGTTAGCTTGCAGTCATGGTGAATGTGGACTGATCCAGCAGTAACTCGGTGACAGAGTACTGAGAGCGACTAGTCTTAATTCTCTAACATTCAACCCGAACTATAAGTGCAATCAGTGTTTATACAACACATAAGTGATGGTACAGGACAGATTATTAAACTGCAGTGCGATTTTTTTTTTTTTTTTTTGTCTACAGACAGCAGGCACAAAGTGGCCACATCCCAGGTTGTTTACGAATTGACAGCTTGCTCGTTTACGGCCTTGTTAAGTCGTTTCCTAGGGTTTAGAGCAGATATTTAGGTGTTCAGAGGTGTGTGTGTGTGTGTGTGTGTGTGTGTGTGTGTGTGTGTGTGTGTGTGT
>JAOTRR010000012.1:3707474-3719767 GCA_028570945.1 Gogo arcuatus | reverse complement strand
CATGACCATGGATATTAGGGGAAGGGGTTGGGATAGATACCTCAGAAACAAGCTCGCCAATCTTTATATGAGCATCAGAGGCATGACCATGGATATTAGGGGAAGGGGTTGGGATAGATACCTCAGAAACAAGCTCACCAATCTTTATATGAGCATCAGAGGCATGACCATGGATATTTTGTGATGGTAGAGGAGCAAGAACCTCAGAAACCAGCTCTCCTATTTGTATATGGGCATCAGAGACATGGCCATGGACATTGCGAGAAGCAGTGGGTGTTGTCACTTCAGAAACAAGCTCTCCAACTTTAATATGAGCATCAGAAGCGTGACCATGGATATTTGGGGAGGGAACAGCCACAGTAATCTCAGAAACAAGCTCTCCAACTTTAATATGTGCATCAAAAGCGTGACCATGGATACTGGGTGAGGGAAGATCCATGGTAGCATCAGAAAAAAGCCCACCAGTCCCTATGTAAGCATTAAAAGAATGGCCCTGGGCAATATTGGAGGAGGAAACACTAGCTACCCCTGAGACATTGTTCTTAGATTTGCTTTGGACATCAGAGTCTTGGCGGCTGCCAGTGATCAGCGCGAGGTTTATTGGAATTTGCTCAGCTGATGTCCGAAGGGGCTGAACAAGCTGCTCACTAGCTTTGGCCTCCTCTGCTATGCTATTCATTGGTGGTTTTGGCTCCAATTCCACACCACATGCTGAAGGTTCTTTGTCTTCTCCATATAACATCATCTCTTTAGGCAGTTTGTTTGTCTCCTGACATTTATTTGGGGTCATGTTTTGCGCTTTGGTCTCTTCTGCTGGCTCTAATTCACTCGGACTAGCTTGCAACTTGTGCCCCGAGGCAGCACTATCCTCCAGATGAAGTGAATTCTGTGAAAGATCGCCATGTCGACTTGCCCCAGGCTCTGGGACTTGGTGGGAGAGGGAGGGATGAGCAGAGCGTGACTGGGGCCTAAGGCATTCCAGAGGGCTGTAGGGAGAGGAGAAGTCATAGTCTGAATTAGGATTTCTGGAGAATTCTGAGAGGTCACAGCCAATGTCCTGTAGAGCCTGGGTTACTGCTGTACTGTCTGCGGGATGTGGAGGTTTCGGAAGGAAGTCTGTAATGTCTGTTTTTTCTGAGATCAGAGCATCAACATTCCTGGTAGAGGGGGAGAGAACTGCAGGAGGGCAAGGAGAAGGCAGAATCAAATCAGAAGGAGCAGTGAGCTCCTGCTCCATGGTCAGATTTTTCATCTGTATCTCAGGAGTGTGGGATTCCTGCAACACAACAGGAGAGGACACATTATACCAAGTTGGCCCACACACACAATTCTACTGACTGACATATCTGGCCACAGACCTGCTGATCCTGAGGTGGTTTCTTTGTAAGAGCTGGAACCTGACTGGGGCATTCCTGTCCTAAAGGATATCTTGCAAGCAGAGCCTAGAACACACCACAGTAACAAATACATTACAAACTAAACAGGTCAGAAACAAGGCAAAAATTACAAGAGAACTGTTCTAGAGTTGGGTTAATATTACTTTTCCAGTAGACGCTGAGGCACAACATGACATATATGAATCCTGTCTGAGTGTGTGACTTTTTAAATTACATAATGCTACTCGTGAAAGTAGGAGTTGTTTCTCTAAAGGTTGTTTGGTGGTGACTAGTCAGTGACCAGTAAAACCACAGATATTTGAGAGCAAATTTTATCAGATGGTGTTAAAATACAACAAAATAAATTCAAGGAGTAGTGCATTTTCTGTGGCAGGAATTTCAAATGTTGTTGTACACTATGCATGTAGTTAGAATATAACAGCACTGTTATCATTATTATTCAAACAAAGCAATTAGAAAAAAACATTTGGGATTTGCCCTACTTTTGATTTAACACAAATGTAAAATCAAGCTACATAGTAACAAGCAAAAAAAAATCTGAAATCTGAAACTAAATTGTGATGTTGCCTCAAGTCTGCCAGAAAAAATACACAAACCACTACACAGCTGACGAGTGGTTGGCTTTTTTTTTTAACCGAAATTTAGACAAAACACATGATTCATGCTTAATTCACTGAGATGAGCTATGCTGCACTATAATGTGGAAAAGCACTAATAGTAAAATAATAGTCTAGATGAACTTGTGGTACAATGGTAAAGCTGTTTTTCCAAGATTCAGAATCATCTGAATAAATTATATTGCTATAACCACTACAAAACAGCCTTTTGCAGACCTGTATGGTGTGTTGGTCCTGCTGTAGGAAGATCACTCTAGCTTCATGTAGTCTCATCCTCTGTACTTTCCACATTGCCCTCCGCTCTTTCTTAGCTGCCTCCTCAGACAGACGACTGTACTGTGCTATGAGGTCCATGCTGAACACACACACACACATACAGTGGGCTTCACATAGCTTTCAAACACCAGTTCACAGTGTACAATGGAAATGGTATATCGTAAGTCTGCAGTGGGAATGGAAATGCAGAGCACCGTCAGTCTTACCGTGCCCTATGCTCCAGCTGCTCCTCGAGGGCCTGCAGCCTCTGTTCTCTGTCTCTAAGCTCTCGGGCAAAACTGTAGTCATCTTCCTGCTCCTTCCTTTTGACAGCACTGCGCCACTGCAAACACATTCCTGTTATTCACACTTATTGCAGTTACTCATATCACAGTTATGGAACTTGGTGATAGACTTGATTCATGACTTGAACACTGCATATATATTAAAGGTCTCTAGTTAAACAGTGCAAAACAGGAGAGAATTGGCTGCAATTGTTTAATCCACAAGGTTTAAACAGGCAGAACTCAGTGTCAGAACTGAGCATCTCAACACAGCTCTGCTCTATAAATGCAGGAACTACTGTATATTTTGGCCAGAATTGAGATATGAATTATTTTATCGTGTGGTAAAGTGACCAGTTCAAACTTGCCCTGTTTTGTAGAAAATGTGGTATAAAAACAGACTTACTGTATAACCAGGGTTCTGTTTCCACAAAACAATTATTCTATAAATATTCCTTAACCGGAAGCAAAATTTCCTTTACTGCTTTTTAAGATGTTTGAACAATTTAGAGTAGAGGTATTAGATTTATTCCTTATGCACCTGTCCTGCAAGCACACACTTACTTACCAACTTACTTACCTAGTTGCCCACCTACCTGCCTAACTACATACTTACTTACCCAACTACCTACTTGGTCCCTTAATCACCTACTAACTTACCCACCTACCTACCTACCCAACTGCTTACCTACCTACCTACCATCTACCTACTTACTAACCTACCTACCTAATTACTTACCTACCTATTTACCCACCTTTCTACCCAATTGCTTACCTACCTATCTACCGACTTACTTACCTACCCACCTACCTACCTAATTGCTTACCTATCTATCTACCTACTTACTTACCTACCTACCTACTTATCTACTTACTCACCCGCATACCTAACTAACTACTTACCTATCTAATGTACTTACCTACCTACTTACCCACCTTCCTACCTAATTGGGTACCTACCTATCTACCTACTTACTCACCCACATACCTACCTAATTACTTACCTACCTACTGATTTACTTACCTACCTACCTACTTACCCACTTACCTGCCTACTTACCTACTTATTTACCCACCTACCTACCTAATTACTTACCTACCTACCTACTTACCTACCTAAACTCTGTGTAAAAATTTCAAAAACATTTCCGAGGTCTGTGAATCAAATTTTCACTTTCAATAACTTTTCCTGCATTTCCAGGATAAAGGTAAAGCTGTAACATACTGGCAGTTGTGTTATACAGCATTCCCTTGGTCTTGTCACTTGCACAGTAACTGCAGTTTTCCTTAGCAGGGTGGAGCTTTGACACGTGTATGTTATAAATATTTCAACGGCAATGGCTGAGTGTGAATGTAATAAACTCATTACCAACAACTGGAGGGAACTCTTTTTAAAAGGAAACGTGGTGCCACAATTGTGTTTTTAAATACAATTAACACTTAACAGTACATCTAAATTGATAACGATGATGGAATAACAGCTTGTGATACAAGTCACCAATGGTGCTTTACATAATAAACAAGAAAAACACAAAGAAGTTTCTATAAAGTTTTAAGTATTTATGAAAGACAATTTATTTAAAAATGTTAGTTGCGTAAGACTTTTGCAGAGTAATGTAAATACAAATGTGGATTAACTTCAGCTTTGTTTCATGTAGGTACACAAGTATATCTTGACAAGTGAACATTGTTTCTTTTGTATAAAGTGCTGCTTTTACAAAGAGATTTTTCATTTCTTTCATATCAGACTAACTACACACAAACCGTCTACTTATTTTAAAGCACATATCTCTCCGTCTGTTTAAGTTAACATGTTTCAACAAATATAGTACAGGAATTATATAAAAGGACCTATATACTTAAAATACACTCTGAATACTAATACTGAAGTTGATACGTGTGATGCACTGCTGTAATCCATCTGTAACAGTGCACAAATCTGCAGTAGTCACATTATAGAGTCCTGTAGCATGTATAATGTGTTCATTCACTGATTAAGACAGACAGAACGAAATTGAACAATTCAAAACCAGTAAGGAAGGTGGTGATTCATTTGTATGAATGCCAGCTGTTAAATAGGATTAAGGTAACACAAAGCTTTCTTATCACAAAGATTTCTGTCTAAGGCCATTAATTGTAATGCTATCCATGGAAGAGCCAAAACTGGGTTACAGATTAATTGGATTTAAGATAGTAAATCAATAGACTGATGCACTTATGCCATCCCCGGCACCTTATCTTTCATTATTAGAATCTTTTATATTATTACAAAGAAAGGCTGCTATTCTGGACTCGCTAATGGAATTTTTAAATGCAAAACAAAACAAGTCATAAATCATACTCTTTCCTCCTCTACGATAAACATCAATGTAGCTATATAGCAGAGGTCATAAATAACTATGCATGCAAACAACGCCCTGAAAAGATACGACCAGGAGCTGAAATTTGGGCTGAGTCTTAAAGGGGAAAATACAGTTATTTGCTTCAGATTCATTTGTGAAGCCGAGACATAACTCACCCGCCGCTCTAATGGCCACTAGAGTGCAAATTACCGTATTACCGTGACACCCAGAGAACTATTCTACAAGAAGAAATATTTTGTAGCTGGACGATCACTTCTTACATCTCATCCGACACACTTTTGTAGTCATAACTTGGAACCGAATAAGAGCTGAAGTGTGTAAGAAGCCAGACAGGGGTACTTAGAGCTCTGGTATAAATTAATGAACACACTTCATACATTTTAAGCATGGTTTTTCGTTTAGATCTTCACAAGGCCAAGCAATTACGGTCTCTCGAACCTCTCACCTCTTGGTCGAGCTCTAGCTGCTGCCTCAGCTCTTCAAAGCGTTCTCTCTTCTTAGCCTCCTCAGCCAGACGCTGTGACACCTGACGGCCTGCAGGGGATGCAAGAGCACAGCAAGACCTCAGCAACCACTTAAAGTCAATCGTTCGCCTTTCTTTTCCTTTTCCTTTTCCTTCCTTAAGGCTCGCTCAATTAGTGCAGCATATGTTTATCAATGCCTGACTTCTACCTGTGGGAAATGTGTGCACACTCCTGATCTGACCAGTGGTCTAACACTAGATTGCACTTTTGGCTCTGCAGATGTAGAACAGTGTCAGAAATGTGCGTTTCAGGTTTGGCTCATTGTTCTGTTTGGCCGAATGGAATAAAACTGTAATGCACTTTTAACAAATTAACTTCGGGGTATAACAGTGTGCTTTAGTTTTCTAACAGTCTAAAAGCTCCTTCAGCAGAAGAACCCCGCATTTCCATTTCTTGGGATTCTATTTTCCTGTCTCACTCGTCTTGAGGCTCAATAAGCTGATGACATATTTCATTAAGACAGCAGCATTTGTTATATAACTGGCTGAAGAGGTTTTGTGATGGATACGGCGCAGGGGACGCTCGCTGACCTCGGATGCTCTCCAGCGTCTTGGCTGCTGACTCTCTGACCTGATTGATGAGCTCTTGGCGTGCCAGCTCAGTACGCAATGCCTAAAGTACGAGAGAAATAGATAGGGAGGAAAAGAATGAGGATGAGTGTCATAAAAGAAAACGAGCACATTTCAGCCCTCTAGCATTAAATGTCCTGCATTCCGCTTAAAAATGTGCTAATGGATCGTATACTTCATTTCTCCCGGATCATCACAGTCCCATAACAGAGAAGCAGTGCATTTAGTCACTTCCAGAATCAACCAAGACAACCAAGCATTACGGGATGTTCTGTATATAGGAATATAAGAACCAAAGCTTTTCCTCCAGTACGCCTCATTTCACATGATTTATTAAAAAGAAATAATAATAATAATAATAATAATAAAAAACCTACGGGTCAGTACTACATTAAGTCCAAAAAAACTTCCAACTCACTTCAGTTTCAGAAACAATTGTAAATGTATTGCAGTCAGTGGCAGTGCAGTACCTGCTCCTCTCTGCTGATGGCGCTGTGCTTGGCGATAGTCTCCATGCGGCCACGGTACACGGCACAATCTCTTTCAATTTCCTCCACCTCCCGCAGTGAGAATGTCACAGCGATGCGTGGCACGGGCACCTCCGACCAGATATAATGCTGCCAGAAACACAGGATGTGAATGTGTTTGGCTTAGGTTTCATGTCCACCTCAATAACAGTTCAAAATAGCACTCACTGTGCTTAATCCTGATTGCTTCTATTCAGATCACTATTATTTTAATTATGGTCTTTTACATTTTTTTTCCCTTCCCTGTGTAATTGGTCAAACAGGCATTTCCAATGATTTTCATATTGCACCTAGTCATGTTCTCTCTGAATTGTGGTTAATTCAAGAGAAGGAACAGGAGCTGACGCAGAATTGTTGTGAGAATGAGATTAATATTTGTATGGCAGTCTGGGAAAACCCATCAGATCTGATTCTGGTAAACATCTGGAAAAGAAAAATCCAGATGAGTTTGGCCAAAATTGGATAATGGGTTTGGCTGAAATTCGATGTCTATAACATACTTTGACACTTTATCTACTTTAAGAAAACTAAAAGTAAAAGAAATGATGGTGCAACCGAAATATGTTCGTCTTTTGCAGAGATCACGAGTTCGAATCCCAAAATTGCTACAGCCATCCATGACCGGGAGTCCAACAGAGCAGTGGGCTGGAGGGATGGCGTTAGTCTCTGCCCTGTCAACCACAGCGACACTAACCAATCGTAGGCATCCGTGAGCTCATGTATGAGGAAGAGGGCAGACAGCACTTTCCTCAGTATGCGTCTCAGAGGAAGTTTGCTCTAGCCCTCACTCTCCCCGGTTAATCGTTCCTATAGGATACGGGAGAGACGACTGGTGGAAGGGAATTCGCCATGTATGCCATTTTATTTTGGCTCTTGATCTACAGAGATATTGGGTATGGAGTAGGGTTCGACTGAATCGGAGCCAATATTTAGCATTTTTTTTATTATCGGAACTGGCACTTGAACTTGTTTCCTTGCCGATAAAAATTTATTTATTTTTGTTATGTATGTGCATATCTGATGCAACCACAATAAAAAACAAACCACACTTCTGTAGTCTAGCCCAGTGTCCCGCCCACAGCATTACTGGATTGTCTGATATGTAGATGATGCATCGAGTACAACCAACCAACACTTCTGTCGTCTGTCTCTGTCTCACCCACAGCGTTATTGGATTGGTAGAAATCTGGACCCTGTGTCGAGTAAGTCCAATCAAACATGCGTTTTGGTGTTTGTGAGACACACGGGGATGAAGCAGCACCTGCATTCGCTTCCACAGTGAGAGGAAAGGGGTTGAACAATGCAGTTGGCAAACACTACAATGCACTCGGTCATGTAATTTCTTTCACTCACTCACTCTCACACACACACCTTGAGATGACGACTGTCGTCAATATACTTTTTGAAGTTTTTTTTCAAAGTTTTTTTTTTAATAATGTTCTAAAATCAACCATTATACTCATTTAATGTACATAAGTTGCGAGTAAGAATTGAATTCTTGTAAAATTTCAAACTACAAACATCAAATTTATGGTAAATGAATATCAGCCCCAAATATATCGGTTATCATTTTCCTTGATTACTAATAATCGGAATCGGCCGAGAAAAAAACCCAAAACAAATCAGTCAACCACTAGAAAGGAGCCAGTTTAACAAACGCAGCAGTTAAAGCCTGCCTAAGACATCTAAATCCTTGTGTCATTTCCTCATGCAGTAAATGCCATGTGTTGATTAAGCTGCATAGAGAAAAAGACATATCCATAATCAGTTGCTCCTGCGCTGCCGTCGGAATGGCATCTAAATCTTTTTCCTCCTTATTCACTTCTGGCAAGACAGCAGACTTAAAATTTTTACTTGTGATTGAGATCCAAAAGATTTAGTTTTCAGGACTAGAACTATATAGTAGAAAAATGCCAAAATTTGATCATGTGACGGGTTTTCCCAGGCTACCACAGATGCAACGTAATGATTAGCTCACAACAGGCGAGGTGATGGAGGTGATGTGGAATTAGCAGAGCCTTGTTTCTACAACACAGCGTGTGTTATTAAACTTTGAACATCAGACCTGTGGGCAACAGATTTTCAGCAGGTTGATGGTTTTTCCACAGACATAAACGTCGTTGGCGATATGACGGAGGAACACGGGCACGCAGTCCTCCGCATCCTGCGAGATCAGAGTGTAGCCCTGCACCCAGAAATGCTTATCTACAAAGAGACAGAAGGAGAGACGTGCTCAGAATGTATAATCAGCGATTATAACTATCAGCGTTTGAGCTTTGCATGAAGATGAAAAGGGCTGTAGACATTCGTTGTAGTGAAAAGGAAAATGTTCCTTAACAAAACATGAACGCTCACCTCTGTAGCTGAGGTAGTCCTCGTTCACCTGGATCATGAACTCTCTATACACATCTCTGAAGACTCCACTGTACACCCAGTCTGATACAAACCTACACACAGTGATTGTAACACATTCATCTGGTTCCGCATTGTTTGCTAGAAGAAAATACACCTCTCTTTACCTACATTTCACTACTATGTGATCAGCCTCAGGTGAGACTGTCATTAACACCGTAGGAGAATTTCATCCAAAAGGAATCCAATCAACGTGTTGATTCTACAAATATGAGCTTAGTACCGACTTCATTTCCAGCGCTGAAAAGCTACCCAGTGAGGGAACGGGGCAAAACTTTCTGTATGTGTTTCTGTACGAGCGCGTAGAGATGTTCAACTGCTAGGGCATGCATCTTCCACGTAAGCCTGAGGCAATGTCATCATTTAAGCTCAGACTCACTACATTCAGCAAGAGCAGAGCTAGATTACTCTCAACCCCATCAGCCTCAGTGTTTCCCATTAACTTGATGTACAATACGTCCTGGAAATAATTTCTGGAAAAATCAATTTCTGACTAAATCAATAACTCTTTCAGAGTATGTTTCAGCAGTCTAGAGGAATGTAATTCAAAGTTAGACTACGTGCGAGGGACTCAATTCAGAATTTGTTTAATCAGGCTGTAACTGGCTTTGTTTAAAGCCTGTCTGAAAAAGTGCACCTAAAAGCTGACGCTGTACTTCTGGAAAGATTGATCCGCAAATTAAAAAACAAACAAAACAAAAACGGACTGACAGACAGACAGATAAAGCAAGTAACATGGAGATAGAGAGAGAAAGACAGAGGCAAGCACTGACCGTGTGTAAGGCTCACAGCTGCTCTTGAGCAGAGAAAGCAGCACAGGGTAGTTCTCATTACTGCAGTTGCTCTGCGCTTCATTATACAGGTAGGAGAGAAGCTTCACACCCTACATTAACAGGTAACAAAACTCCACCTGTTACAAACAGCACCTCGTTATGAGTCAAAACTAAACCAGAATGTTACTCACCACAGGGAATGTAGCCTGGCGTGCACCAGCTGCGCCATCCACACAGCAAAGCTCACCAAGGTACCTGATACACACCCAGAGAGGGTAGAATAAACATCACCACACCAGCGTTTGGACTCTAAATAAAACTAAAACAACAGCTGACGATGTAAAAACTGCCGCTTCTACCTAAGCTGTCGGCCAAGTTTGCGGAAATGGAAGCCGATGGTGAGGAGGCTGAGAGAGGCTGGCGTGCTCAGTACACACGCTCTGTAGTAGTGCAGATAGCGCCGCAGCCCACCTGTAAACGCCTGACACACGCAGAGACAATAACACCACTATTAGATTTGTCATTTTTCTCAAAAAGGCTTGGACACAAATTAGGACGGGAAAGAAATCTGACTGCAGAGTAGGCCAGTGCCTAAACAGTGGCTCGTCCTTGACGTAAACCAAGGTTAGAGACGCTGAATGGAGGGCCATTACCTGAAACACCAGACCTTTCTTATCAGCAGAACCCAGAGAGAAGCGGCTCAGGCGAAGGTAATGTGTGCCGTACTGTGCCAGCTCCTCTAACAGGCGCGACACGCTCTCCGGGGATGTTCCCGACACACACACATCCGCACGCACATCAAACTGAACGCTTGACTGGAACAGAGGAAAAGAGATTTGTACACACAGAAGTCGAGAAGTATAGTGTCACAGGCTTCTTAAAGCATGTGGAAGCATGCTATAGTGCTTATTTTTATGCTAGAGATATAAAAATAGTGTTTTCGTATCTTATTCATTGAGCCACAGGGACGTGCTCCTGAGTTGGATGAAGCAAAAATGACCAATAAATATTGCCTTCAGACTTATATTTTAATGGATGGCTAGACAGTTATTTAATTAAACATGTAGCAAATTTTGAGTAGAAAAAAAAAAAAAAAAACTATTCCTATTGCAACTCAGATGGTGTGCATACAGGACGGTAACCATGACAACGGATCAGTCAACTATGTTTCTTGCTCAAATGTCATATCTAGCTAGCTACATTATTATTTATGTAAGCAAGCAGCCTTTTCCTCACTGTCGAGGGAAAATTACATTGGACCCAAAGCAGAACGGAGTGGCTTGTCGCCATGGTTACATTATGTCCATCAAATGAGCCACGTTTCTCAAATCAGTACATATCCTCACTCCGGCACTGAACACTAATAAAAATGTCTCTGTGGGAAAAGCTATGTACTTACTTAATGGCTTTATCACTAATTTGTCCATCCTCTTGTGCAATGGAGAGTGTGATTACCTCATTGAGGGGGAAAGTAACAGAAGCCACCCCTATAAGCACGTTGAGGAGGTCTTTAACAAGCTGAGTCTGGCAGTCCAGAGGCAGGGGCAGGAGAGGAGAGGGAGTATGAGAGGAGAGCATGTTCCTCATCTCGCCTTCCCAAAGACGATACAACTGATCAAATGCCTCTCTGCCTGCTTCTGTCAGATATGGAGGTTCTTTCTGACCTGGAGGACTGGAGGGACAGAGAGTGGGAGAGGAAAAAAAATTAAAAATAAAAGGCAAAACAAGTACAGAATGTTGTTGAACAGGAAAATTAACCCTAACCCTAGAGCCATTTAATGTCCTACGATTATTAGGCCTCATTTATCAATCTTTTAGTAAAGCTATGTGTAAATGTTTGCGCGTCAAATTTCCCACTGGATTTACAAAAGTTTCTGATTTTCTTTGTACCCGCATGTGCATGCTGACCACCTGTAAAGTGCAAAGCACATTTCTGACACAGCTCATTTGCATGTAGTGATGCCCACAAAACTCCATAAAAGGACAACTGCACAGACAGCTGGGTGCATGAAATGAACAATCAAGGTAAAGGCAGAAAGGCAGAAGTGGACGTTATTTTGACTCACTTCTATACCAATAATAATATGTAATAAGATAGAAGAAGAAGAAGAAGAAGAAGAAGAAGAAGAAGAAGAAGAAACGAGTGCTAAATTTTCGTCAGTGGAGGAATTTGTTTACGTTTTATGGCTGTGCGCAGACAGATCAGTTCATCTGCTGTTTATATGGTGTTGTGGAGAATTCTTTTGTCATAATTGAATGATTAGTTTTATTTGTCCTAATTTACAGGTTTGTGTTGGCTCACTTTCTTTATTTTTTTATATTCTTTAATTAGTAGACAGACATGTAATGATTCACCCAATTCACGATTCGATTCACAATACTGGATTCATGATTCGATTTTCCCACAATATTTTTGGAAAAAAAAAAAAAAAGAAAATTTTATTACCAAAAAACCCTGCAACATTTATTTTCCTATTCTTTATCAGCTTACCTTTTGTTAAATAAAAAACAACAAAACTTTTGTTTCATTTTCATAATAACCAACAATAATTATTTACCCACATTTGTAAAG
>JAOTRR010000012.1:3671975-3683246 GCA_028570945.1 Gogo arcuatus | reverse complement strand
GCTGCTTTGCGACAATTCTGTTGTTAAAAGCGCTATATAAATAAACTTGACTTCACATATACATTACAGCACAGTAAAATTCTTTTTTTTTTTTTTTTTTTACATATCCCAGCTTCCTAGGAAGTTGCTGTCAGCACGCAGGGTAGCCATGATATAGTGCCCCTGGAGTAGAGAGGGTTAAGGGCCGTGCTCAAGGGCCCAACAGTGACAGCTTGGTGGTGCTGAGGCTTGAACCCCCCCACCTTCTGATCAGTAACCAAGAGCCTTAACTATTGAGCCACCAAGAGAAAACAAAACAAAACAAAACAAAACAAAACCTCTAATGCAGTGTTTACTCAGTGTACCAATACTAACATACCTTTATTAACTTCTCTCTTGCCACTTTTCCCGTGGGGGAAACCCTATCACCAACTAAGGGCCACTGTAATACGACACAGCTCAAGTCAAGGCTGTTAAATAAGACACTGGAGACCTGAAGGATCAGCATTAGTGTGTATACTCCAAGAACAGAGCTTGCCCCAAAGGCTCTGTGATCGAATTCAATTTGCTTTTCAAAACAATAATGCATGGACAAAGATTTGTAACAAGTACAATACTAATATTTATAATAAAATATTTAATATTTCATAAATACTTGGTTTACTTTGTTCAGATTAGGTGCACTGTAGCCTGCTACTGCTTCTATAAGTGACTGCTGAGCCTGACGCTGTGACATTACTGCTAACAAGCCAACAAGCTCATAACTCTGTACATGTAGCTCAAGGAAGAAGAAAAAACCCTTTGCAGTGAAAGTGGCCAGTTGTGTGATATACTGCTTCAGTATTTCCAAAGCCTGAGTGAAAGTCAAAGAGACTGTGTACTAGTATTTGGACACAGGTTTAGTGTATGAAGCTTATCTAAGTACAAAAACAGCAGCCCTTGACTGGATCTATAGCATCTTTAGCAACACATGCTAATGCTAATTAAGTCATTTTCATCATGTTTGTGGACACGTGACCCCAAACTCTTGGCACAAAGTTTGAAACACAGAATTTTCTAGAATGTCTTTGTACACTACAGCATTACAATTTCCCTTCAGTGTAGCTAAGACACCCAAACCTGTTCCAGCATGATAATGCCCCTGTGAACAAAGCGAGCTCCATGAACACATGGCTTGCCAAGTTTGAAGTGGAAGAACTCAAGTGACCTGCACAGAATCCTGACCTCAACCCAACTGAACACCTTTGGGTTGAACTGGAACACCAATTGCACCCTGGACCTCCTCACCCAACATAAGTACCAAATGTTCTTGTGGCTGAATCCCCACAGTCATGCTGTAAAATCTAGTGGAAAGCCTTCCCAGAAGAGTGGAGGTTATTAAAATAGTAAAGACTGGACTAAATCTGGAATGAGAACTTCAATAAGTACATACGGGTGTGATAGTCAGGTGTGCACAAACTTTTGGCCACATAATGTATAGACTGGACAGGAACAATCTTATAGTCAAGGAGCAGGAAATGACAATCCACTTTGTATTCCTGGCACAAATACACCACTGGAAAGGGGCAGCTATTTATAGACACTAAGCTAAAACATCTGACCATCTGAATCACGGCATGGTCATCAAACAGAGAGTTATAAAATGTGAACAACAACAACAACAACATACACACACATGCACACGCTGTTGCAGCCTTACCAAGTGTGACACTATCCACTTTTGGCCTCTGTGAGTAGGGTAGGTTTTTGTACACCTGCTCAATGATCTTCTCTTTCACCTGAGAAATAGTGTCACAGTCCAGCACCTTTACTGGAGTGATGTCAGGACCCTCCCCCTGAACCAACACCTGTAGGGTCTGAAACAACAGTATATACAGTGTATATAGCTTCTTGTACAAGAATAACAAATCAAGGTTATGCCCAAGGTATACCCAGTTCTTACCAGCATGGAGTACTCCACATCATCACCCAGCAGGCCTGTGTCATTGAGTGTGTATTTAGCCTTCTTCACCTGTGCATCCACTGGGCCTTTCTCTATTTGATGCTTTATGGCTCGGAAGAGTTTATACAAAGGTTCTCCTGCAGAGTCCTAAAGATATAAACCAGAATGCAGAATCAGTCATACAAACCTCTTAAAAAATGGCCTTATTTACTCAGAACTGGTTGTCGTGATCAACTATGATATGAAATGTAACCTGACTTTCTTGTGACTAAAACAGTATTCAGTTTCTCTTCACATACGCATGGCTATGTATTCATGGTAGCTCGCAACATTAAGTAAAACTCCACCAGAGTCACTCCTGACATTTATTAAATATGACAGTCATAATGTTTAATAAATGTCATGTCTCGAAAGGCTCTATGGTAATAAGCAAGTGAAAAGAAAAACCTAACATAGCTAGAATATTCTGGAAAACTTTTTTGTTCCAAAAAAAGGCCTGAAAATCCCCACAAGCCATAATCTATGTATCACCTTTAAAATATATTACTAGCCACTTGGTAATATATTTTCTTAACATCACACCATGATGTGTAGTGAAATATGGTGTTATATAGTGCTGATTTCAAGCATTATACTTTTACAATAGTGAAGCTGAGACAGCAAGACTGTTGGTGTGGTGCTGAGGCCTGCATTACCTTTAGGAACTGATAGAGGCAGATCGACATCCAGTTACACAGCATCCTCTCAACCACCGTCTCTGACCTTGAGATGAAAAATACAGGCACGCATGCTTATTATATAACCAATAATTATTTGCTCTTTTACCCCTAAATGTGCCAAATGTTAGTGATTAGCAGTTAATGAACAATTATAGAGTAATCAAGGAGCAGGATAATTAGTGTAGATCACCGGCTGATTGAGAATTATAATTAAACACGCAAAAAGTGGCAGGCCAGTAAATGCCTAAACAGATTAGTGAGCAAGGAAAAGCCAGGATAAATGTTTATCCGATGTAATACTCATAAGCACTGTTTACTAAAGCTCTAGGGAAGGAAACTGAAAGAAGAGCAAAATGAATAGGTTTTAATCTAAAAAAGTAAATTAACTTAACAAGAATGCATCTTTTGTTGGAGAAAGGCCATATGTTCCAAAATATTACAAATGTTCAAACAAATGAATCAGTTCTGCACTTTCCAGCACAGTCCAAGAAAACAGCTAGGAGCAGAAAACAGCTCAGGTTTTTCAGGAAATGGTGAGAGCTCACCTGCGCAGCATGAGTTTGGGGTTTTTACTCTGCACATACTCCTCCATAAGCCCTAACAGCAGTGTCCTCATGATATCTGTATAGTATTCCAGCTTCCCATGCAGGGCCACAGTCAGCAGAGATGCAAAGTACACCTTAGCTCTTGCATTAAAATCCTGACGAGCCTCCAGAGTCCGGATAAACTACAAAGAGCGAGAGAGAGGTTAATCAGTTTAGTTTATTTGTATTTCCTAGGATAGAAAACAAATAAACACACAGGATATTAGTGGACGTGGTGTCCAATGTATGGTGAGAGTGTCCTGGAAGAGCTACTAGTGAAATATTTTATATAATTATGGAAATTATAACTTAATTTCCAATTTTGGTTTCATAGCTTAGAGTAATTTTTGTTTTGATTAGACACATTAAAACTCAGTAAGTACAACAGACATTATATAGTACACTTTCTTGGATGGAGACCTTGTCATGGTGAACGGGCTAGTATACTTCAAGGAACCTCTACGCTAAGTTATTGGGAGCTTCATGCTTCAATCTTGGGCCACACTTGGTGAAAAGATTTAAAGGTGTGAGGTCAGGCAAAGAGAAATGCTAACAACACCCTTTAAAGTTACAAAAAAGTGTACCCTGTCCAGATTAGGGATACAGAGACATGCCTGGGAGTGGTGTCCATAGGCCACCACCTGGAGACTGGGCTACTCACATAACGTTTACATTTACGGCATTTGGCAGATGTCCTTATCCAAAGAGACTTATATTTATCTCATTTTATACATGTGAGCAGTTGAGGGTTAAGGGCCTTGCTCAAGGGCCCAGCAGTAGCAGCTTGGTGGTTCTAGGATTTGAACTCACAAGCTTCTGATCACAAGCCACTGCACTGCCCACGTAACTCGGTTGGTGTCAGAATAAAATGGTAAAGTGGAGCCGTCTTGTTGGCTCATAACCTGCAAGATGAAAAGCGGGGTTCAGATGCAATTCCAGTAGGGAATGTGATGAACAGTATTACATAGACTAGACTTTAGCAAAAGAAACTGGCTTTGGAAATAAGGCAGGGAAAGAGTCTGAGTTAGTGAAAGGTATGGACTAGATATAGTCAGCCTTACATCTGCATACAGTACAGGCTCTGATATGAAACTTTTCTATAGGGGCTGTTTTATCCCCTATTCCCACAAGAGACAGGCTTCACATTGACCTTGAGCATGGGGATAATTCACCCATTCCAAGCTGAAGGTATTACAGTTGGAGTTCTTCCTGGTGGACAACAGGGTTGCCTCTATGAGATTCCGAAGGAAACCTCTGTTTACACCAAATAAAATTTGAGTATTCGGCCTTCTTGGAGAAGTTGTAGCCGGGTGAGGGTACCTGCTTGAGGGGTTACTTCTTACTGACTCCATAGTGCTACTAAGAGACATCATTGAGCATATTGGGAATAACAGCAATATTTGGAGGAGTGTGACTGGTAGGAAAAGCCTCCTGAATATGAATCCAAGCAGTGAAATGTTATTTGTCATTAACACTCTGTTTGAACACAAGGTTGATTATAATGCTGTGTTTGAGGGGAGGTTGCAACTTGTAATTCCCCACCTCCAATCAGTAAAAGCCATGGAAAATGCCTCAACTTGAAATTTCAACTCGTCACCTTGGGGTAGTCTTCTCAACTACCAGTTCCTTTGCTGTTTAAGGAGTGACATCAAATCATCATGACTGCTCACACTGTGAAAAGCATAACGTCTCCCTTCTCTACTTTTAAATTAGTTAATTGCAGTATTGGCTTTAGATCAGTTAATATACAGGCACAGTATGTGGTTAAAGCTATACCACTGACCATACAAATTGCTGTTTTGAGAAGGTAATCATCAAACATGCTGGGATTGGGAATGAAGTCATTCAATCTATCTATCTATTTGGCATATCACTACAGTGACGTGGCTGCTCTGAGGGCTCCAGCTATCAAAGTTTCTAGGGAAGAATTACAGTAGTGGTTTCCCCGTTGCCTTCTGCTGGATTATTATAGAGGTTTTCTCCTCTCAACCATTCACACACATTCACACCTATGGGCAATTTAGTGTAGCCAGTTAACCTAACCGCATGTCTTTGGACGGTGGGGGAAACCGGAGCACCTGGAGGAAACCCACTCAGGCACGGGGAGAACATGCAAACTCAAGTCATTACAACTTGTAAATTACCATTTAAAAGGCATCATGGATGCAGCATGTGTGTACTTGGTATCAACACTTGGTACTGAGCTGGATTCATTGCACAGGGCACTGATTTACCAGGTAAACCCAGGAGAAATTTCTGAGCATTTAGTAGATGTTAAATTTGGTGAGAGAGGAGAGTGGGGACCGTGTAGAAGTCTTCAATTGTAGAGACAGCTACCAAAAGCTGTGGCTGGAAGATTGTCTGTGCCTGTCATGGTGGTAACTGCAGGATGCACTGGTGGACACAATGGTAAGGGAAGCCTTCAAGTTGAAAACAGAAGCCTTCCAAGCAATTGAACGCTCTCCTTATTCTATTGAGAGGTATAGGAGAGCCAGAAGTACTGTTGCAAAAGCAGCTGCACAAGTGAAAGCTCTGGCATGGGATGAGTTTGGAGAAATCTCAAACAAGATCTGGCCTCAGGAGGAAGGGATGAGAGCATGCACAAGCTCAAGTGTAGGCAAGTGTAGGTTTCTACCAGTGTTGTAGTCAAGACCACCTAAACCATGATCAAGTCATGACCAAGACCAGAGTGTATCAAGACCAAGACAAGAACAAGACTTTGAGGGGCTGAGACCGAGTCAAGACCAGGACCAGACCAGTGCCTGGGACGGGGGGAAGGGTAGGTTGACAGCCATTAACAGGAGCAAAAATTTCAAATTAGCAATGAGTCACATTATTGGTTGCATTTGAAGCAGGAAGTTTTACATCCAATCACGGTAATTATGTTAACAAATAATTCAGACAATACATAGGCATGATATCCCTGCAGTTGTCATCTTGACCGGTCTTGAAATAAAATCCCAAGTCTTCTATGTCTGAGACCATGACAAGACCAAGTAAAAATGTGGTCAATTCCGAGACAAGACCGAGACCTTCAAAATGTAGCCTGCTCTCAAGTACTACAACACTAGTTTCTACTGTGGATATTGTTGAGTAATGGAAAGAGCACTTTGAGGAACTCCTTAACCTGGTCAGCTAGAACTGTATCATGAATGTCCCACTGGACTAAGAACCCAGGGACTATCCAGGAACCACTGGAACGATTATATCTTCCAGTCAGCTTGGGAATGTCTCGGATCCTCTAGGACGGGTCTGGAATTTGTGGCTGAAGATAGCAAAGTCTGGTCTGACTTTTTTACCTTACTGACACTGTGACCCCCAACTGGAATAATAGAAATAAAATGAATGAATGAATGAATGATAAACTTACCTTTATGTTGCTCTGATATAAATAAAACAACTGGGCCAATTTGTTTTGTAATGGAGTAAATTGGAGGATCGTTTGAGTGACTATCTAATTACCAGGGTGTTTATTAGGTCTAGATCTTGCTCAGAAAACATGTAAAAGCTTTAGCCTAAGACGTGTGAGTGTGCAGAACATAAATCCCCAGAAGGTAACAGCAATAGCTGTGTGTTCTAACTGTAATAACAGGATTTATTTTTCTGAAGTTGAGAAGTGAATTATGCTTTATTTATATTTAGGAAGCCATTCCTCCAACTTAAAAGACACCAAAATAATTGCATTTCCTCTTTACTGACAAGGGGTTATTAAGTAAGACCTGTGGTTGAAAACTGGATTAAAAGTGGAATGAAGGATTTTGCTGGTGGAAACCGAGTGATCAGAGGACTTAATAGTTCATGGGATTAATCTTAGATGATGGCTACTGCCTCAAGGAAGACGCATAACGTCTGACTGTCACAAAAACTGGCTGATGAACTGAAAAGCGAAATGTGAATGTATTTGTATGTGAGAGTGGAAACATCGTACTGTGATGAGGAAGGTCTTGCTGTTCAGCAGGTTGGAGAACTGGTTAAGAGCCTGTGCCACTGTGGCTTTGCGGGACTCTGGAATATTCAGCTTGCCGGTGATCATGACATCATTGGCTCCATCTTTTGAGGGCAGGAAAAAGACACGGTCCGTGTAGGTCTTATAGTCCAGAAATGGTATGCGTCCCTCACTTAGATCATTCGTGTGGTCCTCCATCTCGATCATCAGGTCTGTAGAGAAGCACATGGAGTGTTTGCTTAACTGCTAAAGCTATATGTTTTTTTAACCATTTTTGGTAAATGGTTTGTGTTTAATGACCTGTGAATTCTTTCTTGCAGCGGTCCCGCACACTCTCCTCCAGATTCTCTAACTGATGCTTCACTTTCTCATATTCCCGCTCTGCCTGCTGGCTCTTCCTCCTTAAACGGAAACCAATCAAGAAATAGAAAGAAATAAGGGGCAATAAGTAGTCTTGTGCCAACTCTCTAATAACTTATCATAGATTCAATAATTTCATATTGCATACAACTACATCAGCTAACTGTATGAAAGTGGAAAAAGTTTGATTACCTGTAGCATACAATTGAGATTGCTATGATCAGCAGCATTGGGACGATAACTGCAGGGATGATAATTGTATCCAGTTTCACCTCATACTTCCTCTCATAGTGCACAGAGCCAACCACCCACTCACCATTACCAAACTTAATCTGTGACGGAAAGCAAAACAACAGGTCAGGACTTTAATTACCACGCACACAAAGCAAGGCATCCTGGGAATGACTAATGTTATATCCTATTTCCTGCCACACTCCCATTAGGCTACACTGAACCAAGACAAAACATATGTTCATCTAATAACTCAACTCGGGTTGTACGCCTAATATGGATCCTGACATTTATAATACTTTTTTTTAAAAATAACACGTAAGTGCTCCAAGTGAGTGAATCAGTCATCAAATATAGAGTAATATGTAAGGAATGACAGAGCACAGTGGAGGAGCGGTAAACTGAGAACCCACCAGAAGGTCTAGCAGTTCAGATGTCGTGTCTCTCCGCTGTCTCTTGGAACGAGATCTTGGGGTGGTGGTGGGTGGATCCAGGAAAAGCTTATCATCCTGAAGAGTGTTCACGTTACAGGATACATCACCCACAAAAGCCTCCGCTTCCTTCGCTGTCATGGCTTTGGAAAAACCACGACCCTGGACAACATGATTTTACATAACATTACATTTACATTTTGAAATGTTACCAAACAATTCCTGGTTGAAAATATCCCTGTTACATATTCCTATCCAACACTGAAAACTGGATCGCAAGCAAACCTAATTGAAAGCAAACAGCACAAAGAAGATTTGCAAAGAAGTATTTTTTTTTTTTTGCATGTCTAATGAAGACACACCGTGACGATGATCATGCTGTTCTCTGGGATGACTTTGTTGGGAAGTTCGTTGAAGGTGGGGTTTGGGTGGTAATCAAATGGTTTCAGCTCCTCGATCAGGTTGTCCAGCTGGATGAAAGTTCTGAAGGATTGGCTCTCGTATGTTCTGTTCACAGCAGGGGAGAGGAACTGCAGCATGGTGTCGTTCTTACTATGAGCGTCTTGACTAACCTGAAAGGACAGACGAAAAAAAAAAGCCAACACAATGAAATTCAAATCAATGTACATATTTCCACACACAAACACCCATGAAGTGAAAAGAGAGGACCATTCACTAGAGCTGCCCTCTGTATTAATCAAGCCTAACAGCCGGGCCCGGTGTTAATATAGCTCCTAAATGAAAGTGAATTAGATTTCTCCCCTCATTCCCCTTTGCCGTGCTTCGAGCAGGAGTTCATCCACTCAACCCTTACAGCAATATTCGAGAGCACTGCTCAGCCTATACAACCCGTTCCAAATAAACAGCCATATATTTTACATACATTTATAAAAGGTGCATGAAAGACCCAGATTTTTAGACTGGGATTTTAAGCGAGAACTGTACGAGACTGTGTAAGTGTTTTGGAGAGGTGTCTAAAAAAGTTCAAAAGCGTATCATCAGATAATAAAGATTACTTCGAAAAAATTAAATGAATGCTTGTTTAATCTTTGTTGCTTTGTTAACGACAGTGCTGGAATAAACTTCCTGCGCCAAAAAATAACTGAAAGCAAATTCTGAGCAAGAGAAATCTCACAAAGATTGATTTAAAAAAACACGCAGTTCATCTTCAGGACCAAAAAAACCCTCTCATCTTTTATCACAATATTTACTAGTGTGATGAGTGATACAGATGGCACAGATGTACCGCCATAGGAGTGTGAAGTCCAGACCATTCATCAACTGAAGCTTGTACTATGATGGTGGCTTTCTGTATGAGGTCGAAACCAGAGCCCATCACTCTGATCTTTCTCCCACCACTGAAAGAGTCACACACAAATGTAGTGGTTAGAACTCAGACCATGGAAAACACACATTTCAGCACATTATACAAGCCAGGACTGCTTCTTGTTTTCAGTGCTGCAAGTGAGAGTACTGTCAAAAGCTTAAATCTGAACAGAACAGAAACGGGAACTTATAGCATTGGAGTTTTGAAGCTTGAACACTAAATAGTTTGAATCCAATGCAAAAATTAATTTATATTTAGAAACCAAGCACACACGCTTTTTGAGTTTGAAAAGAGAACCAGTTCATCTAAAACTGGAAATAAGGTGGGATGAATAAAGGATTCCCTTCAGTCTTCTTGGCAAAGAAAAGGTGAATCAGTGTAAGCTCACCAGTCAAAGCTGCTTCTGGGCCGGTGGTCGGAAATATCCGGGTTGCTGGAGAACTGGAAGGTGGCAGGCACCTGGATGCTGGTGTGTTTCCCGTAGCGCACAGTGATGGGCAGGTGGTCAGAGGGCACTTTTTCATTCCTGTACTGCCCCACCTTACATTTGATATGCTTTCCAAACTCCTCACTGTTAGAGAGAGAGACAGAGAGAGAGAGAGAGAGAGAGAATCATCCAGTGAGAAGAAAATGAATTAAGCAAAAAAAAAAAATAAAAGGCAAGAAAACCTCAAACAAAATGAGTAAAAAGGCAAGCAGCAGAGAAGAAAATTGAGGGGAAAGGTTAAGATAAGTGGAGCATTATGAATGTGGAAGGAACATAAGAAATGTCTAAGCAGAGACAGAGAGAGAGAACGAGAGTACAGAAAGGCAAATAAGGTCACATATACCTATACACCAAACTTGGACAGGTTATGAGCAATTACTTTCCTCAGTCTCTGCCGAGCCAATTTTATGCACATGTGCCTCTCTGAGTAATAAAGCCAATCACTACAACTACGTCACCCATGATGCAACACTGCACTCACACTGGACATGCCACTCCACCCACAGAGATGTCAATGTCTTCTTTCGAAGCTGTATCAAGGTCAGTGCCGGTGATGGTGATCATTGTTCCTCCCGCTCTGGGACCACGTCTGGGCTGCACCACTTCAGGCTTGGGATCCTGAGAAAATAATGCGAGTGATAGGAAAAGAAATTACAGTGTATTGCAACATGTTACACCATTCAGTCTTTTTTTTTTTTAACTCACAGCCACTTGTAATAAGTGGACTCATGAAAGGAGGGTCCAGTCAAAGAGAAAATAGGATCTCTTTCTCTCAAGGGAAAGCTAATCGAATCTAATGATCTTACCACTGTTTTGTCTATTGGAGCTAGCGTTTGCCTTCGCTTCACCTTTTGTCTTCAGTAACATTTCAACATTTCAGTGTTCCCTAGTTCTCATTTATATTCATCCATATGCATAATTTGCTTTTCAGCAAATTTTAAAAAGCAGGTAGCTTTTCTCAACACGGTAATGAGATTAGGCAAAGAAAAATGAAGACTTCCAAAACTAAGCCGATTGAAACATTACAGTCTGCTGCCTAAAAGTAGTCTTACTCCTGCGAGTGGGGATCAGTTGGAGGCTAATTGAGTGAGCTGTAGCTTAAAAAACTGGCAGTGAAAGACATTAACTCTGTTACCACCTACTCATAACTGTATCATAACTCCCTCGAGTTCTGGTCTCATATCATCCCCAGGCTGTACTGACACTGAGGCACACTCTCTCTCTCTCTCTCTCTCTCTCTCTCTCTCTCTCTCTCTCACACACAC
>JAOTRR010000012.1:3630778-3641396 GCA_028570945.1 Gogo arcuatus | reverse complement strand
ACACACACACACACACACACACACGCACACACACACACACACACACACACACATACAGACAACTTATAGAAAAGTTAAATAAGGTGTGAATTAATTGAGGTTTTACATGACAACTGAGAAAAGAAGATATCTACACTGTACCCAGATGATCATGAACACTAGAAACTGCTATGTTTAATAGTTTTAAGTGTCTCAGTGACTGTTGGCCAGAAGTCTCTCACTCTGACACATGATGCCGTGCTGGAAAAACAGGAGACTGTGGTGTAAGGAAGCCTGATGTATTTAGTAAGAACCCTGGGACACAGCACACTAGGGAGTATACAGCACATTGCAGATCGAGACATACCAGATCGGTCACTTATCATTCACTTCGTCCTGGTTCTACAGTACTGCGCACTTGCAGCCCATCAGCGTTTCTTTTATACAGCAGCATTTCTTTTCTCTTAATAGAATGATTAATCTTATGTGTTTTAATTTAGTGATTTGTGTCGGCATGCTTTCTTTAATTATTAATATATTTTCCCATATTTAATATTTCATTCATTAATGCCATGAATATGAAACGACTGGGGTTCACAAATTTTCATTAAATATGTGTGTACAATTGAACTAAATAAAGCTATTTAAACTTTACAATGAGAGCCATATATAAAATTTCAAAAATTGTAAAGACTCTATTATACGATATGAAGCCGATCAGTTGAGATTTATATTAGTGAGTCTCCTTCTATGTAAATTTTCATAATCTCAAGAGCTCCCATAGGATACAAACAGGATTTTCATGAATACCAAATTTCCTGTGTAAATGCCCCTAGGACCAATTTACGAATACATTCCTTCATATCCAGCTTGAGAAATGAGGCCCAATGTGTCAGACTTTCCATGACAGTCTATAAAACTGAAAATGAGCAGAAGGCATGGATTAATTGTTGAATGTAATGTCCTCGAGCAAATCAGAGCTTTGGCTCATGTAGTTTACAATTTGGTGTGGCTAAAATACCTTCGTCTGATTTAGACAGGATTTGAATTGATATCAGGATTGAGAAATTGGTTGAAGGGATTAATCTGACCAAAGGAAAATTGAATTTAAAATTTTTATTTAAATATAGGATCAGAGTATTAACTTGAAATGAAGACTGCTGCAAAATAATGGAGATAATGAAACAAGCTAATAGCTAATGAGCTAGGCACATCTGTACTGATGCTGCCAGAAAGCTCATGCTGTTAAATTATAATTGTTCGGTAGAACAGGAGGCCTTGCTCGAGGAGAAAGAGAGAGAACATGAAAATGAAGGAAAGAAATGTGTGCTGTCTGCTAGTGTTAGCAAGATTCAACATCAGTGAAAGATCAGGAGTGATTAACATTTGTTGAGAGAAAGAGAAACCAATGATAGACTCATTAAAATATGCTTTTGTCCTTATGAAATTATTTTTTTTGTACTGCTTTTTCCAGGAAAAACAGCATCAGCACCTTAACTCCACCAACCATAACTACATATCACCATTCTAAATGGCATGTCTTCACATATACCCATCTCTAGAGCTCGACTAGATTGCTTTATAAAGAAAAATCTCTTCAAGCCAAGCTCCACGGGGGCTCTATACAAGCCTGTCTCAAGTGGAAGGCCTCCAAAGGTAAAGCAGAGTTAGATGATGCGTAGTAATACAGTGTGTGGGCATGTGAGAGGTCTTAAATGTGCCTCAGGAGGCCAGAGAGCAGTCTGATCGGTTACCAAGAAGAGGCAGATCAGGACTTGCCCTGTGGTTGACTCGCATGAAAAAGTCCAGATCTATCAGCATTGTGGAGGCAAAGTAGCACATGCTCGGTGTAGCATTCAGAGCCTCTGACAGCGGTCGGTGTGTGTGGAGCCAGGTCTGAGGCATTACAATGGAAATGAATTCACAGGGCCCTGACTCTGTCAGCTTCAAGGTAGAGATACAAACTTGCACCCATTGAGAATTCAGCTGAGCCGGAGCCCCGAGGAGAAGCCCTGACAACGCTAAAACCACATGACAAATTTGTAAAACGGATAATGGTTAACATGGAGCAGGATATCATTTCATATTCATGGATGCACTGTGTACAAGTGTAATGGATGCTTTTTCCACTGGCCACTAAAGCATTTAGATGCTGCTTTCAACCGTGTAGATTACCATCTTCCTAATAACAGTTGAGGACTTCAGATTATGCTGTCAAACACACACACACACACACACACAAATGAGAGCTATTAAATTATCTTTAGTCTTAAACCATTGGCCGTGGGGTGAAGGAGAAGAGGGATCATTTGCCAAGTGCCAGTTTCTCTATCTGATTGATTATCTCCATCAGTCATGTTTTGGTAGTCAGTTAATGGCTGATAAAAAGTGGACATGTAAGATGACAGAGAGGGTGACCAGCACACAAGGACAAGGCAGCAGCAACAACTACTTAGTGGATGCTATAAAGATAATGAACACCTTGTTATTTGTAGACAATGAAAAGCAGGAATTAAACTTGTTCGCCGTGCCCGAGCAGACTCCCTTTGCTGACAGGGGGAATGGTTTCAGAGATAGTTTGGAAGAGCTTGTGAGACAACAGCAATCCAATTTCCATATGAACAATTACCCCACTGTCGAGACTGGCACTTCATTTATTTCAATTTGACTGAGTGAGGCAGAGTGGGGGGGGATTCAGCTCACCAAGGCAACCGGGCCAGCATCAAGCCAGCTGCTACCCATGCACACTTTCCCTAGAGAGGCCACTCATGCAAGTATACTCCCTCCAAAAAGGAGACATGCACAAGCATCTCAGCTGCATCTTCTCTTTGTCTCAGTGCACGAACATGGGCGAGCTTGCATCAGGAGGCAATGTGTGTAATGATGTGTGGGTGCTCAGGGACACGTGTATATCCATCACCACTTTGTCAGGGCACTAGTGTGTATGTATATGTGTGTGTGTTCTCTGCCAGGCCTATCATTTCTACCTAGACTTCCTATCTCATGGCAGAGTATATTCATTAGTGCTGGATTTGCTAGCCCATTTGCCTGTTTATAACCTTTCCATATTCATACCCCTCTGGAACATCTGTGAAGTGAAGCAGAACACAAATGCACATAGAAAAATCCACATACACATCTCTGTGTGCTTAGACAATCTTCTGAGCACCCTGATCCTCTGCATTCTGGATGAGCATGCTCTTGACAGGCACTCGAAGCATGCACTTCTGTGTTATTTTTGGACATGTGTGTGCCATGTGCAATCTAGGGCTACATCTGGCCCAGGAAAAGCCTGATTAAACACTGTGACTGCACAGGATGCAAAATCTCTCTCTCTCTCTCGCTCTCTCTCGCTCTATCCCACCTCTGCTTCTACCCTCTCCTCTCCGGCAGTCCTCAACACTTCCTTACGCTCTCCATACAATTAAGAAGTCATGGAAGAAATCTATTACACACCTTACTGGCTTTAATGATTGCACTTGGCGTGCATGAGGACCAATGAGCCATGCAGAGAGTGGTAATACAGTACCATTTTACTGCTTTGTCACCACAGATTCAAGGGGAATACTGATCCACTTCTGATGAAACATCGCTTTCAAAAGCCTGCACTTATCTTCAGCCTCACGGTCCTGCCTTCTGGGGCTGAGAACAATACTCGTGAGCGCCTTGCTGCTTAAAAGCCTAACGATTACGATCTCATTCTCTTTGCTGACTGACAAAAGTAAGGTTTATATCCCTCTCCAAATTAAAAACAATCACATCTTTATCTAGGCATATAAAAGTAGACAAGAGGGTCACAGAGTAGTTATGTTATTCGTGTTTTTAAATGTGCATATGCAAGATGGCTGCCATGTGTATCCTGCATTCATCGGGCACATTCATTGTGCTCTTCTAAAAAAAAAAGAAAAAAGATAACAATAACAACACAACATGTGTATACTTTTAGTACCAAAATAGACAACAGGATCTCGGTATGTGAAGCAACACGATTGTGTTTCTCATCTCATGCCGTCTATGTTAGCATCACTAAAGAAGTGGATTCAGATTCTGGTTTTTGGCTAACACTTGCCCTAGTGGACAAAGTTTTTAATCCTGTGGATGTACAAAAGGTACGCAGGAAAGTGTGTAAACAATGCTACTTGCATAGTTGTTGTGTAATCATGCATCAACTATGAGCCTGGCCCTATAATAACAGGGAAGTAACAGAAGCACAAGGGAATGGACAAAGCTGAAGGAGATGGACCACAAGGATGGGGTTGATAGAACAGTGAGTGACTGCTAGGACACGGGCAGCTCTTGGACGATGAAAATTTCATCCGCGACAGGTTTTTAGTGTCGAAGACAGACCGGCAAACCAAAATTTCTTCTACAGAAACATGTCTACAACAATAACATTTCTGTCTGCAACAATAACATGTCTACAACAATAACATTTCCGTCTGCTAGAAAAGTCTTAAAGGCGCTGGGATTAAGCTACATGTCTGTCTTGCCACATCTATCACGCTTCAGCGTGTCCAGCGGCCCAGATTCCCAGATCTAACAGCCGTTTGTGTAATGGCTAAACAAACACCATTATCCGGGTGTGATGGAGCCAGAGGAGCAGCTCTGACTCCAGCACTCAGCTAATTCCTGCAGCCCTCATCTAAGCTAATGAGGGCTTTAACCAGCTAAGAGAGAAAGAAAGAGGAAGAGTGGAAACAGGCAGAGCAAAGCAACAGTGCCAGAGGAACAAGGAAGAAAACTCAGCACACACACACACATATCCCTCTACAGTCTGTTAAGAGGGACTGAAAACTAATGAGGCAAGCAAAAACATTGTTGTCTGGCTAAGATATTCGCCCAGTGTGGCAGGTGGTTCTTTCGAAGTAACACGCATTCAGATACACTCATCATCTCTCTCTCTCTTTCTCTCTCTCTCTCGTTAAAGCAGTGCTCAGAGGAGAGACCCTCATTGAGAGAGGACTAGCAGGGTGATTAGGTCCACTGAGACAGCGCTGACCTTTTCCCTTAAGATCAACATGCATACGTCTGCTATTTTTTATGTCAGTGCAGAAGCCAGCCATCGTTTGAACACCACCCTGCATGAAATGTCACAGTTGTAAATGAGCAGAGAGTCATCAGCCATTCTGCACAGGCCCGCGCCTGTCCCTCGTCTGCATGGCAGAACGTCGGCTGGAGGGTAATTTCCCAGCCCTCAGCACTTCTCCACTCGCGGGCCACACTGTACACTAACAAAAGCTCCTTCCAGCAACAAAGGGGTCACACTCGCCAAAGTTTGCTGTGCTTCTGCAACATCAGTGATATTGCAGCCTTTCTCTTATGCTGCAAGCACTGCCGTGTCACACCGTTCGTTTAGGCCAGCAATTTGTAGCCGTGCATTTATCTTCAGTGCACCTGCTCCGTGCTTTTCTGCTGGAAAGCAGGAATTAGAGGGAGCGACCACATGGGCCAGGGTGATAATCTATTCAATAAAAAATGCTTCACAATACAAATTCCACAAGACATGAGGGTAACTGGATTGGCATTTGATTCTCGATTGTGCAATGGTGCAAGGTTTGTTCTGTCCATTTCCACTCTTTTTTCATTGTCTTCCTCCCCAGCAGACCAACCGACCGATACAGGTGTCTGACAGGCAGACAGGTAGCTTAATTAAGTTTGAAATCTGCAAGGTTGTTCACTGAGCCGGTCACTCAAGCCGACAGAACTCTGGAACCAGATGCTTTTCGAACCTAAAGCCTGGATGCTGCTTATACACAATTTCTACAACTTATTACTTTCTTTCCCAGCAGCATGCACTGTTACTAAGAACACTGATTCATTAGATGGTTTTATATAAGACCGAGTGCCAGACTTCCTGTTGCTGTTGGTATTGTGGTCGTGTACAGACCGTAATCCTTAAAAAAATGGACCATGGTATTAGCAAAACATTGAAAGCCGGGAGGTATTTTCTATCACCTCAGGACATCTACTTGTCTGGTTGGACTCGGGGCTTAAGCCATAAAGAGCAGCTTTTACTAGCCACCCGCTTGCATGGCATATGGCAAAGTGGCAGCCAGGGAGTAAGGGGAAATTAGCCTTCTGATAAAATCACAAACTACCTTTGTCCATTGATGAACACCAGATGCACTAATTGTGAAGTTAAATATGTGGGGGTGTAGGCAGTGAATAGTAGAACATATATATCACCCATGCATGCACACATCCCATGCCATCTCCCTCGGTGGCTGTGCTTTCATGCCTTGTGTACAAGGTGACATTTTGTCATGGCTTAGACAGGCATGGATGACACCAAAGCCAGGCTTTTGTTGGCATCGTTTTGCTAGCATCTCTCGCCCACTGCCATTCCTCACAGCCCGGCTCAGATAGCGGAACAGGATGCCAGTCCGTCTCTCATTCCAAAATCTTTATCTCGGCAGCCTTCTGTTGATAATTACACCCGCTCCCGGCAGGCTCGGCTGGGCCATGGTGCACGCATCGGCCCCGATTTAACACTTGTACCATCAGCACTGAGATCCAAGGTCAGGATCTGTCCAATTCCATTTTCTAACTCTGTTGCATTGCTGCTTTAGAAGCAGGCAGGTGCACTACCTGTATTCAATGCAATACTCACTTTATATGCACAAATACACACACACGCACTTTCGATTCTAGACAGCAAGCCTGAATGGAAATTGCTGTTTCAATCCTGAATCAACCCTAGATCTCTAAATTCTTCTTGGAATTAGTCTTTCTGCATCCTGCTCTCTTGGTCTGTCCATTTGGCATCCATCTTGGCAATGCTCCCAGATCTACTGGGAGCTATCTACTTAAATAAGCAGATACCCATACACCTGAAACTGATGGACAAGTTGAGACAACTTGAAAAAGACAAAATGGTGTAGATAATAACGTGGTGCAGTGGTTAGCACTGGTGCCTCATAGCAAGAAGGTTCCGGGTTCAAACCTCACAGCTGACAGGGGCCTTTCTGTGTGGAGTTTGCATGTTCTCCCTGTGTCTATGTGGGTTTCCTCTGGGTGCCCTAGTTTCCCCCACTGTCCAAAGACATGTGGTTATGTTAACTGGCTACTCTAAATTGCCCATAGGTGTGAATGATTGAGAGGAGAAAGCTTCTATAATAATCCAGTAGAAGGCAACAGGAAACAACTACTGTAATTCTTCCCTAGAAACTTTGATAGCTGGAAGAAAAAGTGTGGTGTTATACATGAAAAATCATGTGTGGCAAAACCTGAAATCTAGACAACAGCCAAAAATGATGAAAACTCATACAGACCTGCTAATAATATACTTTGACATCTCTATTTGAAGAAAACAAATGGAAATGGTTTTATTTAGACTACTTTCTAAGCTTGCTTTGGCTGCCCGCCTGTAAAGATCACTGGGAAAGGAGGCAATATAACAAACACAGCGGTTAATGCAGGCAATCTGCCTAAAAATGTCTAAAACCTTACTAGTGGTTCTTTATTCATGATTTGATCGAGTTGTTGGATAATTACTTGATACCAATACGGACATAAGCCTAATTAGTTCGGTTTGTAATCGGATGGCGGAAACAGAGCGGACACATTTATGAAATAATGAACTTTAGTCAACAATAAATAAATACATTAATTAATTAATTAATTATAAATAAATAAATAAATAAATAAATAAAGCTATAATACAGGCAGACAGACAGGCAGGCAGACAGATAGATAGACAGCTAGTGGTGGTTGGTGGTGATTCTTCTTCTTCTTCTTCTTAATATCGTCATCATCTATAAGTTGCCCTGTGCATTTGTAAATTTAAATGTAAATAATATAAATAACATTGAGGCATATTCATGCTATATATCCTCTTAATACTAAACATGAAACACGGTCAGTAGAAAAGATGAAACACTTTTGTTCAAAGCAGAAAAAAGAAAAAACCAACTAAACCTTACATGATTTGCATTTTGATTAGACGATGTGTGCTCAATCGATCAACTTTTACTTTGTCCTCCAAATGCATTTTTGGGAAAAATGATGCTCGAGTAAATAATCCCCCTGGCTCATTACACCTGCGACTGAGTGTGTAATGTGACTGCTGATCATGTATTATGGAGACATCACTGAAACTGGCTAAAAAAAATAAAATAAATTATAGCCTATATTAAGTTCATATATAGGGGGCATGTCCTGGTATAATTACGTGGCAAGACTGTCACTGATTGGCTGCATGAATTTACAGTGCTGGGCTCATCAGACTTAGCCCTTGATATCATTCAGTATTTTTGCACTGCGCATGTACACTAATATTCCACTATTATTCGGAATATGACATGGGTCACATAAACTGCATATTCCGTTATTATTGGATATTCCGAATTATTCTGAATGTAGCATTTCCTGATTAAGACGTGTGGGATATGCTGATAGTATTCGGGTTTTAGGAGCACTCTTTGGACATGTATACAGCGCATTCAGAATATGTGTCTCAATTAGGGTTTTTATGGCAGTTTGCGACACACGACCTCTCGGCTGTTTACGGTCAGCTCTGTGCATTGGACACAAACCAACGAGACAACCGTTTGTAAGGCTGGGGTAGAGATGCAGCTGCATGTAAACGGGTATGTTAGTGGAATATTCATTTTCATTAGCCATGTAAACAGCTTCGTGGGAATATTGGAATATAGTCCTTTTCGGAATAAGGTCAAAACCTGTGTTTTTATTAGGATCACTGATGCTGCTTTCACACTTGGTTTAAACATTTTTCTTTTGAAAATAAGGGGTGGGACTTGTGATACAAAATAATACAATCCACACATTCACCGTTATGTGCTGCCCCATTTATATTTTAAGAATGGACACCTTGAGAGTAGTGAGCCAGGTTGAAACACCTCAGAGAAAGAGAAAGAATGAACGAAGTCAGACTCAGAGTAATCCACCATCGACACTTTACCCGAAACATACATCAGTGCTGCAGTGAGTTCAAGGAGTGTACAACTGTGAGTCTATGCTAATGTAATTTCAGTGCACATCACCCTTCTCGTTCTGCACATGACTGATTAATACTCAAAGCCTTCTTTACCCCATCATCAATTAGCATACGCTAGATGTTATTACAAGATGAATGTGTTTCCTATCAGGATGTAATTGCTGCTAGATTCCACAGAGAACCTCTCCAAGTCCTGCATCGCCAGAGCTTAAAGAATAAAGCCGAGAAATAATTTAGCAACTGCTGTAGGCGTTTATTTGTGTTTTTGCAACATGAGGGCCCTAGCATGAGCGAGCATAGTCTGTGGGGCTCTTCTCACACTTTAACTGTACGTACTGTATATTTATTGTTGTGGGATTTGTTTCTAGTTAGAACCTCAGGTATGGTGGTTTAATTAACTGTAATAATATCCATGGGAAAGTTTGTACTGATAAGACAGTTGCAAGAGGGAGAGAGAGATCCAGAAATACACACACGCATGCAGACACATTTTACACATCAGTGGCACTATTTCTCTGTCCTGTCTTTCAACCGATTGAACTGAGATGTACAGCCTGTAATTGGTGTAATAGAGAGATTTCCTCTCAGTACTGATTTATTTAAGGCTTAATGCAGGGAGCTGGGAGGGATTTAGCAGAAGCAGTCATCTTATACACACGAACACAGCGGCAAAGGCGTGTCTCGGGTATGAAACTTTAATGTGTGTCGAGGGGAAACAAGAAGGATGATTCGTCAGGGGTTTAGCGTTAACTGCCAGGGGAACAGCGCTGACTCGGAAAAGCGTTCAGCTTTTCCGAAGATCAGAACGCATCGTCTGGAGCTTCAAAGGTTTCTAAACTCAACTCGCACTTCGCAAATCCTCGTTTGTGTCTTACACACACACTCTTCACAAAATGCAATGTGTAGCATGATGAAGGATCTTTACAGGTGATTAATTCCCTAATTGCTCTAGCTAAATACATGGCTTTCATGGGGCCACGCTATATCATTTTAATTATCACTCTTGAGCCTAATTAGTTATATGTGTATAACCAGAGGCAAACACACAGCCAATTAGAGCAAAATCAAAGCTCGAGCACCCACATGGTACAGGGCTTTTATTGAAAGCATGTACATAATAATAAACGACTACTGGGCTCATGATTATGAGTAGACATCATCATCATCATAATAATAATCAACAACAGTTCTTGTTTGATTATAGGCTGATGATGAAGGATATAATATCAATCACAGGATGTATTCTGCTAACTATCATTTCATCTGCTTGACCAGTGTGTACACACACACACACACACACACACACACACACACACAAACACACACACACCCCACGCCCCCCTTCAGCACAAGGTCCTGAGCAAACAAAGCAAACTGGCACACTGTAGCACAAAACTTCCTAATTATAAGGATGAAAAATGACACAGACAAACAAAAAGCTTCGATCTCCAATAACCCAGTCATCTCGTGACCTAGATGTCTGCGGATTTACAGCTCCAGTCCTTTTCAGTCTCCGAGCTACGCAGCTCACACACTCTTATCCAAAGCCAATATGGCCAATAATAACAATAATAATAAACTATATATAGTCATTATATAAATATGCCATTATAAAGCTTCTTGTGCACATCAGCCAAACACACACACACACACACACACACACACACACACACACACACACAC
>JAOTRR010000012.1:3159270-3170941 GCA_028570945.1 Gogo arcuatus | reverse complement strand
ATCTATCTATCTATCTATCTATCCATCCATCCATCCATCCATCCATCCATCCATCATTACCAGACAGATATTGATGTTAGAACTGAAAAGCAGCATATAAAACGCTTGTGTTGAAACATGCTAAACAATTTTCGTGTCACTTCACTAAAATTTTCAATTCGTATTGCTTAATATTTTAACTTGCCAAAATATCTCCATAATGTATCTTTTTTTCCCCCATTCTGGCAGACAGAGGCTAATTAGCAGAGCAAAACCTAGCATGGAGCCTGTCTCTCACAAACACTGTCAGAAAATAGTATCCTCATTTTTCCATAATGTCACTAAACTCTAGTGTGTGGTCCTGTTTATCCAGTACTACTTCACTAAGGAATATAAAGATCGCCATATGATTGAGCACAGAGTGAACTTGGAGACAATTACCACCTATTTCTCTGGGACAGAAATAACCACTATAGTTCAATATTTTAAAACATAGCTCCTTTCAATGTTGTTTCGCTTTACATGAGAGGCAATAACACCTGTTTATGTCCTAATATTCTCTGTGCTTCAAGATTACATGCTCAGGCAGAAACCATATTTAAACTCCCTAATCTGTGCATTTCCATAGATATTGTTTATAGTCCTAATAACCGAGTTAATGATCAAGTATATTTTGAAAGAAATTATACAACATTTTAAGGAAACCTCCAGCCTGAAACACAGGACATGTGTTTATATAGAAATATTTGTAATTGTGATTTGTGTTTAGTGATTCTGCTGCTAATTTGTTGGTTGCTTCTGTATTTTCACTATTTCTGTGAGAATATAGTGCTCTTGAAGCTTGGTACAATGACATATAATAGGAGAACATTTTCACCACTCTCAAGCATAAGAGATGACAATCAGGTTCCACTGCTCTTAAATACAAAAGAACAAGAGCTTATTTTCTAATTTACCTTTAACCTGCAATGATAAACATCATAGTAATGAGAAATGCAATATAGATGTAGTGGAGACGTTAGTGCAAACATAGGACTGAAAGTCCCAGAATGCAATGCAGCCATATAATGCAGGTATGGTTCGGCTAAGGTTCGACTCGGCTAGGTAGTGATCTCCAAGATGGGGTTGATGGCGGCATTAGCATGAAAGTTGAAGCTTTGGAAGCTAAACTTTTGAGCTGATTCCCCAGATGAAGTGGTGGGTCAGACTAAAGGACTAAAGTGCCGCTGCATCACTCTTTTTAGCTAGGGATTTAGCGCTAGCTGGTGGATTTAGCTGGTGGATTATTACTTTGACCTGTTTGTTTTTCTCTGTCATTTACAGGACTACACCCTGACCATGTATTTCCAGCAGGCATGGCGGGACAAGCGTCTCTCGTACTCAGAGATCCCTCTGAACTTGACGCTGGACAACCGTGTAGCCGATCAGCTGTGGGTGCCTGACACATACTTCCTCAATGACAAGAAGTCCTTCGTGCATGGCGTCACAGTCAAGAACCGCATGATTCGCCTACATCCAGATGGCACCGTGCTGTACGGATTGAGGTAGAGTTTTTCCATCTCTTCATCATCCCTATCTTACCAGCACACGTCTCGAATCAATACTCACGTAATTCGGCGATACATTCTGTTTTCAAACCTCGCAGAAGCACCTTTGAGACCATATGTTCTGACACGTGTTTATATTCTCTTTTTTTTCTCATTCATTTTAATGAGCCCATGGCAGCATCTGTATTTAATCGGGACAGATTATCAGCTGAACTGCTGTATTTGTTCAGTGGTCTGTTAGCAGTTTTTTTTTTCAAACATTTATACATCTGCACTGCAGCATATCATTCAAAGCTTCTGTGGTGCAAGAATCAATAAAGGTAATTCATGACTCTCTACTATGAAAGGGTTTATGTAAGCTAAGGTGTAGTTTATGTAACGATGGCACAGGGATAGGACATGATCCAGTATGGGCACACCACAGGCGACAGGGAAACGGCTCATGAGAAGACCTTGGGGAGAAAAGTGAACAATATTTTACAGCGTGGAGAGTGTGTGAGCTTCAATGTTAGCACCACATACTTCTGGAGCTTGTCTGGTAATGAGAAAATGTTCATGCACAAACCAGGGTCTCGCTCTAAAGTAGGGTGTAATCAGGGGTACTAATGAAGTTTTTCCTTTCTGATGTTGGGGGTTTAGTGAAAGACCCTGTCATGTTGCTTGAAATGGGGCACTGTTTGAAGCAGCAGTTGGTGTATGCCTGTGTGTGTGAGTGTTTTAAAGGGAATGATTCACTGTTACTCCACAGACACACTGCTTCCTAAGCATTTAATTACCAGGAGATTCTCAGTTTGCCTATCAGACAGCAGAAGGCAGATGTGATTATTCTGCTGCTATATGATCTCAGCTAATATCCTGTTCAGGTAAAAGCTAACAGGCCCTGACATGCAGCTAGTCAAAACACAGCCAGTCTGCTCCCACTAGGGGTGTGTATCTCCCCTTATGAAATTAGGAAGCACATCTCAGTCAGATGTAAGAAATAAATATTTAAAGCAGACTATGATACAATATAGCTTAGAGCTGTTTTCAGTGAGATACAATGAAATTCATTATTGTGCAGACAGTTTGATTTTAATTTTGAAAAATTGGTAGCTTTGAAAGGTGGAAGGCCTCGCCTCCTTCAGGGGAGTCGACAGTCGCATAAGCCTCACCTCCTTCAGGGGGCCGACAGTCGCATAAGCCTCGCCTCCTTCGGGGGGCCGACAGTCTCATAAACCTCGCCTCCTTCGGGGGGTCGACAGTCGCATAAGCCTCACCTCCTTCAGGGGGGCCGACAGTCGCACAGGCCATGCCTCATTCAGGGGGTCCACAGTCGACAGTCACACAAGCCATGCCTCTTTCAGGGGGCCGACAGTCGCACAGGCCACGCCTTGTTCAGGGGGGCCAACAGTCACACAAGCCATGCCTCTTTCAGGGGAACCGACAGTCGCACGGGCCTTGCCTCTTTCAGGGGGCAGACAGTCGCACGGGCCTCGCCTCCTTCAGGGGGCCGACAGTCGCATAAGCCTCGCCTGCTTCAGGTGGGTCTACAGTCGCATAAGCCTCGCCTCATTCGGGGAGTCGACAGCCGCATAAGCCTCACCTCCTTCAGGGGGGCCGACAGTCGCACAGGCCACGCCTCATTCAGGGGGTCCACAGTCGACAGTCACACATGCCATGCCTCTTTCAGGGGGCCGACAGTCGCACAGGCCATGCCTTGTTCAGGGGGACCGACAGTCGCATGGGCCTCGCCTCTTTCAGGGGGCAGACAGTCGCACGGGCCTCGCCTCTTTCAGGGGGCAGACAGTCACACGGGCCTCGCTTCCTTCAGGGGGCTGACAGTTGCACGGGCCTCGCCTCCTTCCAGGGGACCGACAGTCGCACGGGCCTCGCCTCCTTCCAGGGGACCGATAGTCGCACGGGCCTCGCCTCCTACCAGGGGACCGACGGTCGCACAGGCCTCGCCTCCTTCGGGGGACCGACAGTCGCACAGGCCTCGCCTCCTTCAGGGGGCCTGACAGTTGCACAGGCCATGCCTCATTCAGGGGGTCCGACAGTCACACAAACCACGCCTCGTTCAGGGGGGCCGACAGTCGCACAAGCCACGCCTCCTTCGGGGGACCAAGAGTCGCACAGGCCTCGCCTCGTTTAGGGGGGCCAACAGTCATACAGGCCTCGCCTCCTTCAGGGGGCCCGACAGTCACACAGGCCTCGCCTCCTTCAGGGGGCCCGACAGTCGCACAGGCCTTGCCTCCTTCGGGGGACCGGCAGTCGCACCGGCCTCGTCTCCTTCGGGGGACCGACAGTCGCACCGGCCTCACCTCCTTCAGGGGGGCCGACAGTCGCACAGGCCTCGCCTCCTTCGGGGGACCGACAGTCACACCGGCCTCGCCTCCTTCAGGGGGGCCGACAGTCGCACAGGCCTCGCCTCCTTCAGGGGGACCGACTGTCGCACATGCCACGCCTCCTTCAGGTCTGAATATGGATCAGGTTTTTTTCACAAAAATTGACATTTCTAAACATCAGGAAACCCAGGAAATGACTTGTAGGATTCTTACTCTTTAATGAAACTGCAGTGGAAATGAAAAAGAAAAATATGTCATAAATCTTTGAGAGGATAGTATTATAATCTGTATATACAATTTAGCGATATAAAATGAAGGCGTCTAAACCTCATAATGTAGTGATTATATAAGTGGAGTAGAGCAACAAAAACAAGCAATTTTTCCGCAGTGGTCATTATACGCGTCTCTACTGAGACCAACTGATGAATTTTTACACCAATAACTCTCACTTACTGCAGAACACAAGCACTCCACTCTCGCCGATGTAACTCACGTCTTTCTCTTTTATCTGATTTTCCTTTTTGCATAAATTTTTAATGCACCACATTCATCACCATGGGTGCTTCATTGTTCTTTTTTCACAAAAGACTCAGGAATAATGCTGCGTACCAAAATGACACATTATTTGTTCGGAAAAAGTGCGAAGATGACACATGGAGGTGTGAGTGGGCTGGATGGAGTGTGTTTAAGTTGCTTTTTGGGGTGCGCAAAGATTGGACGGCCCTTGCACAAACATATCGCTATTTATAGTGGCCACATGTCCCCTTTCTCTAATCTCCCATTTCAGTGCTATTAAACAGGCCGCCTTGTTTTGTTGTGGACGGACTCAAGGAAGATGACGGTCACTGCCGAGAGGGACCGAGCTTGCTGGGTAGAGAGCAGGGAGATTAGTACTTCTGTCTGTTTTTTTTTTTCCCCCATCGCGCATCAGTTCAGTCGGTAGTGGTTTAGCATGACAGGCACAGAGTGTGAGATTAGGATTCAGACCAATATTGAGTTTTTCAGTATTGTTGAAACAGACATGTTTGACTTTGTAATATTTTGACAGAAATAAAATTTGGATATTTGAGGGTTGTTTTTGCTGTTGGATGGATGAATGAATATATTCAGTGGCCAAAGTCCCAAAGCCAGTCTAGATCTCTAAAATGTACAGGAAACTCTAGAATTATTGGCACCCTTTAAGAGAATGGGCAAAAATAATTATAAAAAATTACACAAATGTTTTAGTAAAGCTGTGTGTAAACCTTTTCATAGGCTGAATCAAACTGAAATTCCCACAAGATTAAATAAGTTTCAGTAACACTGATCTGAATTTCTTTGTATTTCTTTGTATTTATCAATATGTTGATAAATGCCAATCAAGCGTAAGTTCATGCCACGGCTGATTTACTTTTAGTGACACCCACAAAACTCCAGAAAAGGCAAAGATCTCACAGAGAGCTGAAAATGTAAAAATGATTAAACAGTGGAGTGGATTGGGAGTACCTCCTAAGCATGACATGCATTAAGTGTTGTTGTAATGCAGCTCAGACACTGCAGCACGTCAGCTACCAGAGACCCACACAAACCTTTCCTCCTTTTATAGGGCACCATTACTTTTGTCCTCATTGAATGGTTAGACTTTGTCTTAATTTATGGATTTATTTTGGTTTGCTTTCTTTCATGCCATTAAAACCAAATGACTGAGTCACACACTCCTGCAAACAATTTACGAATATATTTGTTCATATCCAGCTTGATAACTCAGCATTGCACATAATGATCCAAATTTTCAACTCAAAAAATAATTAAAAAACACTTCCCTTCCCTCCAACAAGAAAAGAACTTCAGTTATTGGTGTCCCACACACTATTTATGAATCTGATCAAATTTGAGTTTCTTGATGTTGATATAACAGACATGTTGGACTTGGTGATATTTTGACAGAAATCATATTTGCATATTTTGGTTTATTTTTGCTGATATTGAATGTAATCATTG
This sequence comes from Gogo arcuatus, assembly GCA_028570945.1. Taxonomy (NCBI): domain Eukaryota; kingdom Metazoa; phylum Chordata; class Actinopteri; order Siluriformes; family Anchariidae; genus Gogo; species Gogo arcuatus. Next base: position 3,165,111 of record JAOTRR010000012.1, on the reverse strand, counting down.
GCTAAGACTGCTCCTCTCAGCTAGAATCTGACAGCGCTTGACGAAAACACAGTGAGCCATCCAAAATGGCAATTCAGCCATGTCATGCATCATGTGCCAGTGTCCACACTGACATGTCAAAATAAACGATGCTAAAGTGGTGTCACTTAACTGAGGACTTACAGAGGCCTGGAGCGGCTCTCTCTCTACTCTGTCTCTCCAAGCTGGCCCTCATTATAGTGCGCTAATAGTTACATGATAATTCATAATGCTCATTGACTTTGGTGATTCAAGCTCTATATGTGGCATTCTTTGTCATGGCAGGCCATTGGATGTGTCTACACCTCGGTTGCACAGTCATAATAAAATGCTAGTCCAGAGCCCTTTTGTGCGCAAGCTTTAGTAAACAAGGTCATTTGAAATAAAGGTGCACAGCATGCCTTGGGGTGTACAGCAAACCTTGTGTGAACTCTGAAAATCACAGAACTGCAGAACATCATGCAGAAAAGAAACACAGCCGCTTGAATGAGCTAGAGTCTGTAGATACTGTGTACATATTAAAGACCAGAGATTATGTAATTTTGAAGCGAGTTCACTTAGGCACAACACTGGTGTTCCCTCTTTGTGCTGTGAAATTACTTTTCTATGGACAAAAGTAAACATATCTCCCACAAATATTGTCACAACCCTTTTTTGTTCAGTTAACATAAAACTCATTGTGTCAGTGTGAAGTGAAGTTTATAAAATAACTCGGACAGACAGATACGAGACTTATCATTTTGATGCAAATGTATTTAAAATGTACATATAGAAAAAGACACTTACTGCTGGAGAGCTAGCTTCAGGGTAAGTACTGCCAAAATAATCAACAAAACAAGATCAGTGACTGAGATTATTTAAAAAGTTCCTTCCCTATTCCAAACAAAAGAGAAATGCAGTACCTTTCCTTTCTCCCTATGTAAAACAAGCAGAAAAAAAAATCATGATTGTCAAAAGAAAACACACCCCTGTAGTGTCCAGTTAGCTATAAGGGCATAATTATCCATTAAGTATTGGTATTGGATATACCATTGTTGCCTCACAGCAAGAAGGTTCCGGGTTTGAAACTCACGGCCGACGGTGGCCTTTCTGTGTGGAGTTTGCACGTTTTCCCTGTGTCTGCGTGGGTTTCCTCCCACTTCAAAGACATGCAGATTAGGTAAAAATGGTTGAACTTGTTGTACGTCACTCTGGATAAAAGCGTCTGCTAAATCCCTGTAATGTAATGTAATGCAATACTTACAAGGTGCAACTGATATCTATAGCTGTATAAACGAGCCGATAAAGTGTTAAAATATGTTTGGTGTGCATATATACACAATTTATGGTGCTAGCATAAAGCTTTAATACACAAGGTTCAAGATCTGGCACACAGCTGAAAATTAGGTACAAAATCTACCCTAGTAGCCACTGTCAACCAATCTGTTGGACCAACATTGGCACCCAATGTTGACCCAATGTAATTTCGTCCATTGGGCTAACAGTGAGCAATCAGTGCCTTTTAAAGCACCTTCACAAAGTTGGTCCAACTTCTGCTGGCCAGAAGTTTTTGTTATTGACAGGGTTGTTATGAAACATGCTGCTTTGCCAGCATTGGGTCAACACTGGTATGTTTGCCATGAAAAGGGCTCCTTTGCCAATACTGTCAGAGGTGTTTGTCAGCATTGGCCCAATATTGGCATAAGATTGGCATGATGTTGGCATAGTGTTAAAACAACATTGACACGACATTGCACACCATTGACACAACACTGGAATGATGTTGACACGTCATTGACACAACACTGACACACCATTGGCATGACATTGGCACACCATTGACACAATGCTGACAGTGTTGAAACAACACTGACACGACACCGACACGATGTTGCCACAAGACTGACATGACGTTGGCACAACATTGACACAATGCTGACACAGCATTGAAACAACATTGGCACACCATTGGTACACCACTGAAATGATGTTGGCATGCTATTGTCACGACGTTAGCACACCATTGACGTGATGTTCACACAAGATTGACACACCATTGAGACAATGTTGATGCAGCATTGACACAGTGTTGACAATACTGACTCGATGTTGACATGACAGTATAGTAAGGGTCAACATATTGTACAGAGTACGAGTTAGCACTCAGTAAAAGAAGAGAAAACTGTCAAGAGTAAAAAATAACTTAACCTGACCTTCACTTCCATATGCAGATGGAAATGAGCTGGAAGAGGAGAGGAATTAAAGCAAACAGGACAGATTATGAACTACAAGATAAGGACCAGGTACAGAAAATACAGATAGAGGTGAGAAATAAGGGAGAGTAGGGCAGAAATGAGAGAAATGACCAAAAAAAAGAGAAGGAGATGGAGAATTAGAGATAACAACCAGGAGCCAGAGAGAGAAGATTAAGATTCAGAGGAGCAAGTGTGGAATGTAATGAGAGAGGAAAGGGGAGATGGACAGAGAGCAAGGGAAATTGGGGGATTGAAAGGAGAGATGGAGAAAAACATGATAGTGGGGTGCAAGAGAGAGAGAGATAGAATGGAATTGATATGGACCGGGCAGAGACGAGGAGAAAATGGAGACGGGGGAAGTGAGTATTAAAGGTAGTCAAAGAGGGAAGGAAATGTGGAAAGTGATACAGAGAGAGGTGGAGAGCAGAAGCCAAATAAGTACTAAAACAATATGAGAGAGATGGCAGAAAGAGAGACGTGAGATAGAGAGGGTGAGAGGGGCAATTGTAGGATTTAGTGAAAGGAGAGGTACACTGAAGAATTTGTGTAATTTCTACAATAAACAAGTATAATAATTTAAATGTGATTTACAGTTAATACAGATGTGTTATTCTGGGAATATTTACATTACTGGCAAATTATACTGTATTGCCCTATAGTTACAGTAACACTTATGGTTATATTATAATAATCTACACTAGCATTAACTTTACTGTAAAACAAGCCACCAAATGCGTTTAACAAAAGCAGTAAAATAACCTCGTCTCATTCTTTTTTCATTTTTCGTTTGTTCTGTTATTTAGTTTGATTTAAAAAGTATAGCTTCAGATATTTGGGCAGAGTAGTGCAAAAGTTAAAACTGGAGGTAAAGCCATAGCAAAGACCTTAAACATTCCTGTCAATACAATTGCTTCAATAATATGTAGGTGGAAATTTCGTGGAACCACAATCAGTTGTCCCCTGGACAGGTGCCTCACACAAGATTTCACATTGTGCCCTCAGACTAATAAGGAAAATAAGAGAGAAGCCAGAAGTCACTTGAAAAGAGTTGCAGGATGACCTGAAAGCAGCAGGAACAACAGTTACACAGAGAACAATAACCTCTGTTCCTACACCTCATGTAATACTCCTCTGCTAAAAGCAAAGCACGAAAAGGATTTAGACAAATTTGAACTCTTTTGCAACAATATACTCTGGTCAGACAAACCAAAAATAGAACTCTTTGGCAATAATTCAGTCATCAGTTTAGAGAAAAAAGGGTTGTGTGTATGATCCAGAGAACACCATACCCACAGTGAAGCATGGGGGTGGAAACATAATCATATGCCTGATGCTTCTCTGCAAAATATACTGGGGCATTTACGTCACTGAAGGAAACATGAATGGAACAATGTACTAGGACATATTAAAGGAGAAATTTAATCTCATGGGGCAAGAAAGTGAATCTCAACAACACCGAACAAACATACAGCCAAAATTACTCATGAAGGCCTTGTATGGCTTAGTCAATCTCCTGACTTGAATCCCATCGAAAATTTACTGTAAATAAACAAGACAATAATTAGTATTTACAGCATTCATAAAGTAATTACCTGCCAATTCATCTGCCAGTAAGATAGTTTCCAGTTACAAGGTCAAATTGTTTTACAGTGTAAACCCAAGAATAGAACATAGTGGGATGCAAGAGATAAAAATCACAGGAGAATAGAGATAATAAAAGACAAAGAAAATAGGAATAAATGTGAGTATGGAGTATAGTTAGAGAGTAAATAAGAGAAAAAAGAAACAGAAAATGATAGAAATGGAAAGAGGGAGTTGAATAGATGAAAAATTAAAAAAAGGTTGGGGTAGAAATGAGAGAGATGGTTAGAGAAAGAAGGAAATGGAAAATGAGTGATTAGAAACAAGAAGAGACAGAAGATTGAGAAGGAGAGTGGTACTGGGATTAGTGGAATGCAAGACAAAGAGATGGTAAGAACGAGAGGCGAAGGTAGAAAGAAGTCAAGACGTAGTAGTGACAGACAGCGAGTGAGGGCAAGAGAGAAAGAGGAAGAGAGAGAGGAGGGGTGAGACACTGCTACACCATCCAGGTGTCAGAACACACTTTTAAAAAGAGCGGTTCATCATTCAACACCGCATTCCCTGCCATGGCAACCTCTTTCTCCTCAATGACACACACACAAGCATGGAGATGTTCATGGATGATGACAATGATGACGATGTAGCTACTGCTATAAATAGGCCGTTATTTTTACCTCTGCCATCTTGGCCTAATTTCCTCATTTCCCCGGTGCTTCCTGTGGACGTGTGATTATCGGGAGGTGGATTAGAAGGCGCAGGAGGGATGCGGGGTTTCAGCCTGCTGCTTTCAGGTCACACACGGCTACAGGGGGACGCAAATCATACTCGTATTTGTATTCATCATATTCACATACTGCGCTTCTGAAACCCCATTGAAATGAAAGTACACTGCAGTCTCTTTTTCCACTGTGGTGCTTTAAAGCAAAAAAGCAAACCTCTGCACGCTTCATGTCTCATTATAATGTCAATAAATAACTTTTTGTTCAAGTTGTCGTCATGGAAACATAAGGATGAGTCCTCCAAGCCTTTGGCATCACTTGGTTTTGCTTTCAGACCCACGTACACGAACATTTTGGCTCAGAACCACAGTTCTTTTGTGCTGGGAAAAAAAGCAGAATGGTTTCAGCATCAACACCAGAATGTACCTTTTTTGAGTGCTGATTTTACCAAACAAATTGTACAGTACTTCAGTAGTCAAAGATGCAAATACTGTCCTAGAAAAGTTCTCAGCATTGTTCAAACTATATAAACTATCACTAAATGTGTCAAAATCATTTGTTTTACCCCAAATGGGAATGCAGTATTAATAAGATGGATGGCTATAACCGTAAACTGGAGCTTAAATCTACAGGAAGAATCGTGGTCTAAACAGGCAGAAGTCAAATGATTAAGCAAACAAAGCAAAATGGATGAAAACATGAAGAAAGCCAGGAAGACCATTAGGAAATAGTGCGCAGAATTACAATAGGAAAAGGGAGGCAAAACCTCCCAGAAAGAGTTCTTTAAATCCACTGAGTTTATTGGATATAAACAGGAAACAGGTGTGTTAGAGTTCAAGTGAGTGTGAGAGTTGTAAACTCTGGGATGGATTAGGATTGGGATGGAGAGCAGTGGGTGGTGAATGTGACAATACCATAGCTCTGGGGTTAACAGCCAAATTTCTTGGAATACTGACTGATTAAAAAGTTAAAAGAACATTATTTGAAGTCATTTGCCTTAAAGTGACCAAATCAGTTGTTTTTAGTGGAGCTCCATACTTAAGACAATATGGTAATGCATCGACATGATTTTTGATGGCTTTTGCGACCGTACAACATCCGTACGAAAAACGTATGTGTACCACCACAGGGAACCCGATCGTAAGTGTAAGGCAACGTATCTCATAAACACTTGATCACCGGATAACGAAATTTGTGTCTTTATTTACATGATAGATGGGTTATTCATCCGGTGCTTATTTTTAACTTGCTTTTTAAAAAATAACATGGGATTATTTACTAACACATTT
>JAOTRR010000012.1:3029469-3040639 GCA_028570945.1 Gogo arcuatus | reverse complement strand
CACACACACCCAGAGCAGTGGGCAGCTATGCTACAGCGCCCGGGAAGCAGTTGGGGGTTAGCTCAAGCCATCATACAGAGGGGAAAAGTGCTGTTCATTCACTCAACGTCCCTCACATTCTTCCTGCCGGTCCCGGGAAACGAACCAGCGACCCTTCAGGCCCAAGCCTGCTTCTCTAGCCTTCTCTAGCCTTCCTTTCTCTAGCCATGGCTGCCCCACAAATCCCCACAGCCAATATGTTGTGGAAAGTCTTTCCAGAAGAGTGGAACTTATTATAACAGCAAAGGGGGAGTAATACTGGAATGGGATGTTCAGCAAGCTCTTAAAGGAGTGATGGTCAGGTGTTCCTATGTATAAAGGTGATTGCCATGTGGTGTCATGCACTGGTGGTGGACCATGCAAAACATTACCTTTATTAAGAACTCAAGAGAAAATTAAAAATTAAATAAAAAGGTCACTGCTGAAATTAACATGCATAGGCTAATTTGGACTCAACCTGTAATAGCTTTTAGTAGCTTAAATTAACTGAAAAGTAATTTTTAGTAGCTCAGTGGGTATGCACAGATGCTGCTGTGGTAAATTAGTCCTACTTTTATAATTCGGAACATCCAGCAATGTACAGTGTTATCTTTGTAAAATGCTCCTACAATGACCTCATGTTGCACTGCTTTGTGTAAACTGTTGAATTTTAAATCATGACACATTTTGCAAATAACTTTTTTTTTTCTTCTTTTTTTTTTAAGTAGCCTAACAGAAGACCGAAAGTTATAATGTTGTCTAAATTAAATGATGAATCATTAACAGTACTGTGCCATATATTATGTGTTTTCTTCCAGATGGAGGAGGTCGTTCCTCATCAGCCTGGTGTTCTGTGTTCCTGTTATGGGCATGATGATCTACATGATGGTGGTGGACCACCAGATCGAAGTGATGCACCATCACAACGCCACACCGGAGGACAGACAGATGCATCACTCCAACATGTTCCTGGAGAGACAGCTCCTCCCTGGCCTGTCCATCATGAACATGCTCTCCTTCCTCTTCTGTCTGCCTGTGCAGGTAACACACTACAGCTCATGGAGCCTGCTGCTCTAATCCATGTTATATAATAGGAAGGATGTAATGATCCTTGTTAGAGTCTTATGGTAGAAATGAGATTGAATGTGCTGATATGAAAGAAAGAGGCTCATGCCACATGCACCCTTTAACCATAACAAATGTTTAGATTACAACCCCGTTTCCAAAAAAGTTGGGACACTATGTAAATTGTAAATAAAAATAGAATGCGCTGTTTTGCAAATCATGGAAACCCTATATAACATTACACATAAAGCATTTGCTGGTGGTTGGGGGGGGGGGCAGGCAAGTGCGAAAGCTTTACTCCCTCAGATTTTGCATGATTTTGCAGAATTCTCCATACTGTTGACATATAATGTTAAGGATCAGGGTTTATGGATTCAGGGTCATGGCAATTAATGGGTAAATTAAGCATTTTAAAGACCTTTACGATAAAGGTTAAAATTTGCTGACTGTTTCTTGCAGTTCATAGGAGGCCGTTACTTCTACAACCAAGCATACAAAGCGCTGAAGCACCGGACTGCCAATATGGACGTGCTGATAGTCCTGGCCACTTCTATAGCCTTCACCTACTCTGTCGTCATTCTGATCGTGGCCATGATAGAGAGGGCAAAGCTCAACCCCATCACCTTCTTTGATACACCACCAATGCTCGTTGTGTTCATCTCACTGGGAAGGTGGCTGGAGCAAATAGCCAAGGTACAGCTCCTTAACATGAGGTTTAATAAGTTATTTTACTTTGATTTTTTTGTTTGTTTGTTTGTTTTTAATGGGGTTGACTTCCTAATAGTATATTATCATCCTGCTTGGAATTTATTTTGTATGCATTAATGTTATCTTGTATACTGATGAAAAAAGAAAAGTGACACTCATTCGTAGTTCGGATGAAATTTGGACCGTAACTGTATAAATAACCAACACCAGTCTTTCAGCAGTACGTCTGTATTTTGTATCAGCACCATTTGCTGTCACATTTGTTCAACAATTCTGGGAGATGCTTTTATCCAAATCGAGTTACGATTGAGCTGAGCAGATGAAGGTTTTGATTTTTGCTCAAGGGTCCCTTTCCAGGATATAATTAGATCATTATGTCTTCAGGGAGTTTGTTGTGTCTTACATGCAGATTTAATCAGTCAAATAGAGAACTCACTGAACACAGAAAAGATGTACAGTACCAGTAAAAAGTTTGGACACACCAGTCATTCATAGGTTTTTCTGTTTTTTGATTTACAAATTATACCAAATGAAGTGTCTTTTAATTAATAAAGAAAAACCATTGAGTTAGATGTGTCCAAACTTTTGACTGATACTGTATGTAGAACTTGTGTACACATGTAGATTTTTATTAGGTATTTTTGGAAGCTAAATTGAATAGCAAATGTGATGTTTTCTTGGGGAATAATTATTTTTTCTGTCTGTCTTTTTTTTTTTTTTTTTTTTTTTTTTTTGGTTCATCACAGAGTAAAACATCCGAGGCTCTGTCCAAGCTGATGTCCTTACAGGCGACCGAGGCCACTGTTGTCACTTTAAATGAGGACACAATGGCTGTTTTGAGGTACCTAATGTTCTTCTCTGTAACTCCAGTTCTATGTTTTAGACACATAACCCACTACCATTTTAATATTCTTTTACTTACTGTGTGTATCTATGATCATGCTGTCCTGATGTTTAAGATGCGTATTTCCTCTATTTGAGGTACTATTGTTGTCTTAAAACAAAATTAAAGGTAAACCTCAGTTAAAATGAAAGGTTTGGGTACAAGACCTTGCTCCTCCTCTCCTTTTGCATTCTTCATTGTATAAATGTTGGTGCCTCTCACTCTAAAAGCTCTAGAACATCTACACACTTCAAACCCTCCAACATTTTTAACAAGGCAACAGATTAACACCTCTTCCTGTATTCTTCTCGCTTGCTTTCTCAGTGAAGAGCAGGTGGATGTGGAGCTGGTGCAGAGGGGCGATATAGTGAAAGTGGTGCCTGGAGGAAAGTTCCCAGTAGATGGGAGAGTAATTGATGGAAACTCGATGGCAGATGAGTCGCTCATCACAGGTTAGGAATACGTAAAGCTTCCTAATTATGCAGTGTACTTATTAATCTCTTAATCGTTTATTTTTAAGTTATAAAATGCAGTATGAGGAAATTACGCACTCATGTTGTTTTTGTTTACTGATCCTGGAAGACAAGAGGATTGTTGTTAAAACTGTGTTGTGCTGCAGGTGAAGCCATGCCTGTGACAAAAAAGCCAGGAAGCACAGTGATCGCAGGCTCCATCAACCAGAACGGCTCACTGCTGATCCGAGCCACGCACGTGGGCACAGACACTACACTATCCCAGATTGTCAAACTGGTGGAGGAGGCACAGACCTCAAAGGTGCATTTATTAGAGAATGTCTTTATACACATTTTTATGGTTGTTTTTAATTTATATTATTTATTAAATGAACATAATTAATTTGTTCTCTTTTGTACTAAAGCATGTTATGGCACAAATTACCTTGTTCACTGTGTAAATTGTGTTTTATTTATTTGTTTATTTATGTTTGACAAATTATATGTGATCTGCTCCATCATTTTATGTCACTTTGATCCAAAACCTCTTTGAGTTTATGTAATGGTGTAAAGAAGAAAAGTTACAGCTTTTTGGTAAATGTATGTATTTCTGGTAAAATATTTTGTATTGGATGAATCGCCTTCATGTTCATGAAGGCTGTCGTCAAACCTTGTTTTTGATTCCGACTTTGGAGTAAATGTTTCATTAATTTTTAAAATGAATTAGAACATTTATTAAGACATAAAGCCAACATCTGCAGCTAAATACAGCTTTCCTTCAAAAGCAGCAGATGCATCATACACTATTTCCATTATAAATCACTATTTCTTGGATTTGCCCAGTGACATTGGCACTGAATGTTATTTGATTTTATTTGATCAGAAGCCACTTAACCCCCCAAAACAGTCCATAAATCAAGTTTTTGAATGTGTTTTACACAAATGAGTCACTTGGATTTAAAAACTCTGATTGTACCAATGTTATTGCAAGAATAATTTAATTGAAAACAGATTTTTTTTTCTTTCAGTTTCAGTCATTCAGATGTGTTCCAAGTCTCAAACTGTTTGTGGATTGAGAGTAACTGATGCTTATTTTTGAAAGTAAATAATGCTTATTTTGATGAGACTATAAGTCTGCACGGCTAAACAAGAACCCTCATCTTTTGATTTGATTTCTGACCCACTTCTCTCTCTTGACCCCCAGGCTCCCATTCAGCAGTTTGCAGATAAGATCAGCGGCTACTTCGTCCCCTTTATCGTAGGTGTCTCCGTGTTCACCCTCATTGCCTGGATTGCAATTGGAGCCATAGACTTCTCTGTGGTGGAGAAATACTTCCCAGTAAGTGTTGCTTTGCCTGTCAATCTGCAAAAATAGATCCTTCTCTATGCTTGTTTGCTTCTGACTGGCAGAGGTCTTTGTGTTTTATTTGTGTGGTTATTGTTGAAGATGTTCTGTTAGTAAAATATCTGATACCAGAATTGAACCCTGGTGCATTTTCCCATTAGTGGTTCATTTGGATAGGTGAGAACACAGCAATCACACTTGGGTGCGGACCGAAACTACGGACCCGAAAGAATCTGAGCGAGGTCATCTCGGTCCAGTTTCAAGTGAACTCTGCTGTAGTTTGATTGCAGTGAGAAAGCAATTCGACCCGAAATTCCTGAGCCACAAAGTGCAAACTGGTTCACAGGACAGAGTTGCAAAAAAATGTCATGTATAGTGGATTTTTGTACCAACAAACTAAAAAAGAAAATAAATGCTTTTTATAAATTTTGGTTCTTTTAATTATGTGCAGTGCCAAACCAAACCGCAAACAAAGAAAAGTTTTGATTTTTGCTCTGGTTTGAACTTAGCAAACGGTCTAATAGGTGTGAAGGTGCCATTTAATAAATAATATCATTATTTATTAAATACTTGTGGTAGAATATAATAGTAGCATTTTGCATGCTTGTAACAAAGGTGACTTCTTTGTGAAGCTTGTGTAACTTTCCTGAAGGATTTTTTATTTTTTATTTTTTAAACAGGATTATGATAGGAGTGTGTCTAAAGCAGAGGCGATCATCCGCTTCGCCTTTCAGGCCTCCATTACTGTGCTTTGTATCGCCTGCCCTTGCTCTCTCGGCCTGGCAACCCCCACAGCAGTGATGGTAGGCACAGGAGTTGGGGCACAGAACGGCATCCTCATCAAAGGCGGGGAACCTCTCGAGACAGCACACAAGGTGAGGGAGAAAGAAAAGGGCCAGTTTTTGGAAGGGTGTGTGTGTCTTCGGTCACACAATTTGTTATTTGATGTCAGACTTTTTACTGAAGCAAAAAAATTGATCTTTGCCTCAGATTCAGTCTGTGGTTTTTGATAAAACGGGCACCATTACCTATGGAACCCCCAAAGTGGTGCAGGTGAAGATGGTGGTGGAGGGGAATCGAATGGCTCGCTCCAAACTACTAGCGATTGTGGGCACAGCGGAGAACAACAGCGAGCATCCCCTAGGGGCCGCAATCACACGCTTTTGTAAACAGGTCTGTGCATTTACAAAATTAATGAATGCTTCTATTGAGTCTGGCTGAAGGCCATGTCTGATGGTGAGGAATGACGTGTGCTGTGTGATCTTATTCTGGGCTTATATTCATGTTCAGGAGCTTGGCACAGAGTTGCTGGGTACTTGTACTGATTTCCAAGCAGTACCAGGTTGTGGGCTCAGGTGTCAGGTTAGCAACATGGAGAGCCTGCTGAAGAGAGAGGACAGTGACGGTGAGGAGAATGAGTACAACACCATCCTTGTGCAGATTAGTGACCCCAGAACCAGCTCCAACTCTCATCCGCTCATCATGGACCCAGAGCCACTGAGTGAGTCCTCGAGCCTGGTACACATTCTGGATAAAAAAAACAAACAATTAATTAACGTGTCTGAGTGGCGATAACAGTTACCTTTTAATGCTTAACTATTAGTGATTAGTTCATGGCTATAAATAAGAAACGTACTATAAATTTAATGTGGTTCACATTACCACTTTTGACAAGTCACATGGACACTAAACAAATGAGATGTTTTGAACTTAAATACTCCTATATGTAGTAATTAATCTAGAAGGGAAGTGAAAAGAAAAATCAATGAAAATGTATGAAAACTCTACCCTCTCTCAATGAGCTTCCTTCAAGGAAATAAATGTGATTAGCTTCAACAGAGAATCTGTTACAGAAGCTGCTGGATCATGTTTAAAAATCTGGAGTCACTGAACTACGGATAGTTGTTGTGGTGTTTTTTTTTTTTTGTTTTGTTTTTGTTTTTTCCTGCCCATATGTTAAGTTCTGCTACGGCGTTTTTCAAGTGCTCAGTTTGATCCGGTGAAATACCTTGCCGAACTCACATCAAGATGGCGGTCCACAAGTAGACGGCTGCTGCTTTATCATAGCTCTGTGTGATTTTTAACATTTTTAAGTTAATTAGATTCCAGTCATTTAAATATGTTGGTGACGGCGTCCGTTTCTGCATTCCTTGTGTAAAGGCTTTTAACCACCGTCTCATTTTAGAAACTAATTTGCTGCAAGCAGCAGCTTTTCTTGAGAATACATGTATAAAAAAGTTCTTGAACAAACTTGCTTGAGAAGCATTAAGAAGTGGAATTCTTACAGATACAATATTTTTATTTAATAATAATTTTTCACAATTGGCACAGTCTCCTTCATACCTGCTATTTATTTTATTTGCAAAAGCTCTTCAGTAGTGAAAACCAGATGTGTTTCTGTTCTGGTGTTTCAGCTTTGGTGCAGTCAGCTTCATACACAGTCCTGATCGGGAACAGGGAGTGGATGAGACGCAACGCCCTACACATACGGACTGAAGTGGACGACGCCATGATCGAACATGAGAGAAGGGGGCGGACTGCTGTACTGGTAGCTGTGGATGGTTAGCAAAAACACCAGCCAGCATCATTTAGCATCACTCACACTGATATATTTATTTTAATAATGCTGTAGCAGTGGGTAATCTGGATTGCATTTTCATGAGATAAAAGTTTGTTGTTTGTTTTATGTAGGCTCTTTTATCCTTACACTGTTATGCTATAGTTTTCTCCACTCAAACACCTCAAAGCATGTTTACTTGTGCTCAGGTGTGCTGTGTGCCATGGTTGCCATAGCAGACACGGTGAAGCCAGAAGCTGAGTTGGCTGTACACATACTCACCTCTATGGGCCTGGAGGTGGTGCTGATGACTGGCGACAACAGCAAGACAGCACGAGCCATTGCAGCACAGGTACAATACACTCCTCTCTTTTCAACATGAATTCAGGCCACCCAGTAACTCAGATTTCATTCTTGTATTCAGCCCATTTTTCTGTGTGCCTGCTTTGATAAGAAGGTGTGAAACTCTACACAACTGTCCTCTTTATTCCTAAATGAAACCTGTGTGTAAGAACTAAAACCTGTTTTGGCTGCTTTGGTCAGCATTTGACTGGCACAGCATTATAACTGGGTTGTTGTACAGCATAAATAGCAAGGAATACAGCAATGAACAAAAATTAAGCCACAGCATATAAGCACTTGCTTGTAATCACCATGAACCTGTCATGACTTTACTGTGTTGTTCTGTGATCACTGATAATGTAAAGCTGGATGGATGGACAGACGGATAAAATTGAGTGGATAGACTGGGTGGGTGGATGGATGAATAAAATGGATTGATGGGGTATATGGATGGGTAGATAAAATGGGTGGATAAGATTGGTGGAAAAATAAATGGGTGGATTGAAGGACGGACAAGATGGATGTATGAATGGATACGATCGATTAGGTGGATATGGACAAATGGATATGTATCTTATAAATATATATTGTATATAAATGGATTGTTGCCTTTTGCCCGTGTCTGTAGGTTGGCATCAGGAAGGTGTTTGCTGAGGTCTTGCCATCTCACAAAGTGGCGAAGGTGGAGCAGCTGCAGCTGGCAGGGAAGCGTGTGGCCATGGTGGGAGATGGCGTGAACGACTCGCCAGCTCTGGCCAAGGCAGATGTGGGCATCGCCATTGGCACAGGCACTGATGTCGCTATTGAAGCAGCAGATGTGGTGCTCATCAGGGTGAGAGCTTCCACCCACTGCACTGTAGCATCCAGAAGACATGATTTTATGTCGTCTTTATTTTATTTACAGCAGTGTTTTAACAAGAACTGATTTTTTTGTTGTTTTTCTTCAACAGTGGAGCACAATATTTGTGATACATTTTGGTATTAATATTATCAGACTTTGGAGTATTTTAGTATTCTCCTGCACTTCTGTTATCTCTAATACTTCCTGTCTTTCTTTGCAGAACGATCTCCTGGATGTTGTTGGGAGCATTGACTTGTCAAAGAAGACAGTCAAAAGGATCCGTATTAACTTTGTATTTGCACTAATTTACAATCTTGTAGGAATTCCTATAGCAGCTGGTGAGTATATATATTTAAAAAAAATGTCTCTTGAAGATAAAATCGTCCTTAACAAGCGATAATGGCACCATATAGAATGGCTCGATTGCATTTTCAGGTATGTTAATAGCTGCTTGTCTGCGTCTAGGTATGTTCATGCCAATAGGACTGGTTCTGCAGCCGTGGATGGGTTCTGCTGCTATGGCTGCTTCTTCTGTGTCTGTGGTCCTTTCTTCCCTGTTACTCAAATGGTGAGTGAACTGACTTTGGTCTGCAAAACATGTTATAGGGGCCGAGCTCTTTCGTTTTGAGTTTAATTTCTAATATTCTTATTTCTGGATCCATACACCATTATTGTGCTATCCAGGTATAATCCATTCTGGGAAAATGTGTATATATCTGTGAATTTATCAGAAAGCTGGAGTTTCTTTCTTATTTTTAAGAGTGCCTGGATTTACCCCAATTTAAAAAAAAAATATCATTAATTAAAAAAACCCAAACAAATAGAAATACTAAAAAAAATCAAACAGATAATCAAATCAGCATATAATAACAGCAACAACAATTATTTTGTGAGAATCTCTGCTTTCTTCTTAATGGCTTGCACCAATTTGTCTGCCTTTTTTAGATTCATTTGTAAGGACTGATTTATCATGATGAAAACACACTGGTCACACTAATGCTGGTATTCTAGCACCACCTAGAGGTAGTCCAGTCAACTAACATAGGGGTTTTCAACCAGAGGAGAGCAAGATAACAACTCAAACATCCCACTCAAGCATATTCATGATCTCCCTGGATCAGGAGGCTAAGCAAGCAGAATTCTTTTTCTGAATGGACCGTTGGCTTGTCAGATTTAGGCATGTACCTAACAGTGCATTTAAACTGTTGATGTGAGTGGCAAAACTATAGACAAGCAAGGTGTCCCCCCTCCCCCCTCCCCCCAGAGGAATGCATATGCAAGATTATTTAAGCCATTGTCTCTTCCATATTAAGTGCAGGGCTACTGTGGAAAGGACAGTATGCTGTAGCATTAGTTTCCCTTAAAGGTGCTATATGTAAGAATTTGTAAGAACTTAATTTTTTTTTAATGTTTTAAACTAATGTGAAGAATATGAAGAAATAAGTTTTGACGTTATGTCAAGTGTTGCAGATCTCCATGTATGGCGTTGCAGAGATATCTACTGAAGTTAGCATGCTAACCAGTAGCCCCGAGACAGGACGGACCGTCAGTCTTGTGATACCACTTTGTATCTCAAGATTTGATAGTGAGGCACTGTAGCACGCAGTCTGCCCTCAGTTCAAAATGAGAGCATGAAGAAATCAGTCAGGTGTAACACACTGATAGTGAGTCAAGCGAGCCTGCTTTCTAAACTTGTATAACAGCAGCTGTGATGTGAGCTGGAGAGCCATATCGAGCTCAAGACAGACACTAACGTGTGCTGAAAAAGTTGTTAGATTTGTCAGTAGGCTCTTTTTGAATTAAAGTCACTGAAGGGGTCTACAATGTCACCAAATCTAGCGACAAATTCTCTAAGTAGGCAACACTGAAGGAACGTTCGGATCCGGCAATTGGCTATTAGACTGGTAAATAAACAGCTGTTAATGCCAACGTTGGCTATTTGGCGATAGCTTATAAAGGTAGCTATTTGCAGAACATTACTGTTAGTGTTAATATGATTGCTACGTTAGCTGTTGATATAAGATTCAGACCAGTTAGAATAGCTGTATGTGACTAGTTCAATTTGCTCATCCTCTAGCTAGCTACCAAACTGGGGCAATTTTAAGTAACAAACAAACCAGGCGGCATACTGACCTTGTTTGGACAATTCAAAATGGATCTTTAGTGCAACTAATGACAACACAAACCATACCGAAAAACATTCCAAGTGCTGTTGATGTATGGTTTTGCTGTGGTTTCTTGCTGCTCATGGTCTTGCTAAAAACTGAGCTAAGCAAGCTGTAACAAACTATAGGCTGATGCCACATGTGAAGATAAGATAGCAGTGTTATCTTGACCGGCTCTGAGTTTCAGCAGTTTGGTCGAATTTTGCATATTCTTGCCCTCTTGTTAGTTAGTAGTTGGGTTTTATTTTAATAACTAATAACTGTAAAGTTAGATTGTATGAATCCAGTAGTGGATCTGCCCCTGTGTACCAATGAGGTCCATTAAGACATAGTTTGCCATGGTTGGAGTGGAAGAACTCAAATGTCCTGCACAGACCCCTGAACTCAACCCCACTAAACACCTTTGTGATTATTTGGAATGTTGACTGCACCCCAGGTCTCCTCACCCAGCATTAGTATCTGACCTCACTAATGTTCTTCTGGCTGAATGGACAATTCTCCACTGCCAAGTTCCAAAATCTAGTGGAAAGCCTTCCCAGAAGAGTGGAGCTTATTATAACAACAAAAGGGGGACTAAGTCTGGAATGGGATGTTCAACAAGCACATACGGGTGTGATGGTCAGGTGTCCACAAACATTTGGCTATATAGTGTATGATTTCACGTGTCTGTATTGTTATTAAAATAATTTAAATATTTAAAAAAAAAAGTTACAACCCCAAATCAGAAACGTTGGGACAATATGTTGAAATTAAAACTGAAAACAATGATTTGTAAATAATCCTTGACCTGTATT